>JAQIWG010001630.1:0-23512 GCA_034695025.1 Chamaedrilus cognettii | reverse complement strand
AGAAGGAATCGTATGCGGATATGAAGAGAAGGGCTGAAGATCGGATAAGGTGAAAGGTTTGGACACCAAAGACCTGCTATGTGGCAGAGCACTGAAGAGAGAGAGAGAATCTCCTTTTGTTTAACTTAGTTGCTTTGTATTTTTTCTCTATCATTGAACTGTATTTTATTTGTATTATTATTTATTTTTATTTATTTTTTGGTATTATTGCTAAAGCAAAAAAGATAGAAAAAATACCATTGTTATTTTGAATAATTGTCAGTTGACGTGGACCGCGCGCGTGATGGCGGAGAACTGTCGGGTGGAGTTTGGCAAGGAGCACATCGTGTCCTACCTGCCCCTCAGTCACATCGCGGCGCAAATGATGGACCTCATCCTGGCGCTCGTCATGGGCGCCACCGTACACTTCGCGCAGCCAGACGCGCTCAAGGCACGTGCTGCGCATAAGCCTTGGCATTTAAATATAATTAATTCAATTTAATGTAATAAAATAAAATGATTTGTACAAGGTGGGTCCAAAAAAACCACACACCTTGAGTACTTTAAACACAGTACTTTTTACACACACTTGATTGCACACCGTGCACTTCGCGCAGCCCGACGCAAAGCACGTGCAAGGCACGCGCGGCGCATAAGCCATGGAATTTAAATATCAATATTTAGGCGAGCATAGAGCCATGATATTTTGAAATTTCTCACATGCTATAGCAAGCGTCGAGGAGTTAAATTTAAGGTATCGGTAAATGACTTTTTTGATGTCTATTATGTTAATGTCCACGTTTTCATGCATTACGCTTTGCACCCTGATGAGGACTGCTGGAACTGAGTTTTTATGGCCGGATACCCTTTCTGACGCCAAACAAATGAATAATTATCTGGCACGGGATTAGCAGCTAGCGACACTTGTGTGTTTAACAGCCTTGCTAAAGGGCTTGTTTTCATAATAACGTATGGTTTCAATAGTTGCCGACGCCGGGACTCGAACCCAAGTCCTCTGGACTCAAAGTTTGATGCCTTAACCACTACGCCACAGCGCCTCGCTGTGGTGTACTGGAATAACCGAATATTCTACAAAATGCTCAACCTAGTCCCATGCTGCTTCCTGTTCAGGGCACGCTGGGTAAGACGCTGAGTGAGGTCCGCCCCACGCTGTTCTTCGGTGTCCCCCGGGTCTGGGAGAAGATGCAGGAGGCGATCGAGCTGGGCACGGCACGGGGGGGCTGCATCAAACGGGGGCTCGTCGGCTGGGCGAGGGGCGTCGGCCTCGCCTCCAATCTGGCAGAGATCGAGGGGCCAGTATAGCGCCGGGGCTGCGGTCTTGGTTTTGGAAGCTTAGTACCTCATTGGTTTTGCTGCATTATAATGAAGAAAGATTATGAAAAAGGCTTCAAAATAGCACCATCTTGCTACTGCATTTTAACTAAAATATCCGACTAGGGGTTAAGGAATGTGTGTGGTAGCGAGCAATGTCTTCTCCTTTAAATCGAGGCTAAAAACTCTTTTCTTCAAAACCGCTTTCTGTGTGTAATCTGCACACTTCTCCCACACCTACGATTAGCGAAAATGAAGTTGTTTTATCTTGAAGGACCACACGCAGAACCGCTCCCCGCTCTCTAGTCGCCTCTTACGACTTGCTCGAGGAGCTCTGGGCGGGTCGTAAAACCTAACCCTTGTGGCCACTGGTGACGTTGGCAGGAAGCCACACAAACGGAGCGGATCGTACGGCGTGGCCAAGTGCTTGGTCTTCAACAAGATTCTCTCCGCGCTCGGCTTTGACCGCTGCCATCTGTTTGTGTCTGGCGCGGCGCCACTGAGGCGTCAAACTGTGGAGTTCTTCCTCAGTTTGAACATCCGCGTCTGCGAGGCTTTTGGCATGAGCGAAACTGCAGGTTAGATCAAAGAATTTGGTAGAATTTTGATGAAATTAGGTTTAAAAATGGATGAATTTTGATTTTGATTTTGATGATTAGATTCTTGATTTATTTTGGCATGAGCGACACTTCAGGTCAGATGAAAGAATTTGGTCAAATTTTTAAAAAATGTGGTTAAAAATTGATCAATTAACAATTTATTTTTGGTAGTGAAATTTGGTTTAAATTTGATAAAATTTAATACCTTATCCTATCAAATTTGGTAGAAGAACGATAGAATTAGGATGATGTGACGTTCAGGCCGATAAGACGTAGGTCGTTCAAGCTAAAATTGAGAAATTTGGATCACTTACAGTTATACGCCTTAAAAGTTGGGACATTTTTTCTGGCCTACCCTGTATGTATGTGTTTTATGGTCCACCTCGTATATAGATGCGTTGTTGTACGGATGCTGCTGCAGCCTCGCACTGCATCATGCTGCCGTGGAGCTACCGCCTGTCGAGTTGTGGCAAGGAAGTTCCGGGCATGTTCTCGCTCATCCGCAACCCTGACGCCGAGGGAAACGGAGAGGTAGGCGCGAACCTGGACCCGCTTTCACTGAGATCTCAAGAGACAATTAGGTTCTATTAAACATAACGTGTTCAATGCCGAATTCCCAGCCGTGGGAAACCGTGTGTGGTAATGAAGACTATTACTTGGCGATTATTGGAGCGGTTCTGTGCCACAGAACCGCTCCCCCCTTCCTTAATCGTCTTCTACGACTCGCTCGGGACCTCTGGGCTGCAAGTCAAGTTAGAAATTGGTCTGCCACATCCCCGATGACGACTTCGGACGCCGAAACGGACGCTAAACTCAACACTTATATTATTATAATCGTGGAGCGAGACGCCGGCACGCGGCTGCGGTTTGCCGTTGTCGTGCAGCAGCTGTGCGTGTCTGGGCGTCACGTCTGCATGGGCTACCTGCACCTGAGTGACGTCACCGACCAGAGCATTGACGAGGGAGGCTGGCTGCACACCGGGGACATCGCGCGAAAGGACGCAGACGGGTTCATAGTCATCACCGGGCGAATCAAGGGTAAGTTTTTAATAAGACGAAAAACTTATAGGCTGTTTAGAGGAGTTTAGATCACTTAATTGGCATATACTTGCATGATATTTTTGTTGACGATCGCGATTAATTAACACTCATTTCTAGCGAGGAGAGGAGGCCTATTAATTGTTATTATTATTATTGCTTAGAGCAACATGATTTAGTTTTTCTAACGTTTTTTTTCTCAGTTTGGTGTTTAGGAAATCAACATGTGAATTTGTTTGCTAATTTTCCGAGCTCTACTGCAGGTGATAAACGTGTGAAAATTGGTCAACAAATGAAGACGTTACGAGTCGGATTTACGGCGAGTGATAGATGCCATGTTATTTTTTCTTGTGGCGTACAGAGCTGTTGGTGACCGCGGGGGGCGAGAACGTCGCGCCTGTGCTGATAGAAGACAGGGTCAAGGCCGCGCTGCCCTGTGTCAGCAACTGCATGCTCGTCGGTGATCTGAGGAAGTTCCTGTCTCTGCTCATCACTCTCAAGGTCAGTGGGTGACCAGAGGGAGTTCTTGTCTATATTATCACTTTCAAGGTGTGTGGGTGACCAGAGGAAGTTTTTTTTTGATTTGTTGCTCTCAAAGTTTATGGGTGATCAGAGAAAGAGTCTTTCGTCATTCATTGCTCCAAGGGTTTCCTAGCATCTCTCGAGTTATGTTTGATTTCTTTACGAATAGAGATCTCCAAGTGTACAATCTTCATATAGTAAGAAGGTATTATGGTGAATGTATTTATCATATCATATTCCCAAATGATATAATTCATCCATTTGCCGTAACACCTTTTTACTATAATGCTTTGCAAATTTAAAGTAAGCTATTTGATATGAAATTTGCATGATTTTAGCCTATTATATTCCGTAAATAGAACAGTTCATAAGCTGAGTGGTGCCGCTGTTTGCTGCTGATTCCAGACGGACATCGATACCCAGACGCTCACTCCACTGGACATCCTCTCTCCTCCCTCCCTCGCCTGGTGCAAAAGGTGAGTTTGGATTCTTCGCATGGTTGTGCTTCATAGCTCAATTGCGCTCTAAAATAGTTTAACTGTGATTGCTAACAAAGTGGCAGACTGGCAGTGCAGAGTTTCCGATGACAAACAATAAAATTTGCCTAAGATTTTCTCAGGAACTTTTCTCAGGAAAAGTTTCAATTTGCGTATTCCAAAAAGTTTCTAATTCAAATTTGCGTAAGATATTTTGAGAAAAAGGCCCCAGACCCCTGGGCTGTAGAGTCGCGTTCCACGGTGCATTTTTTCGATGCAGATTTTCAAGCATGAATTTTTTTTTTATAAAATACAAAGAGCGATCTAACGTCACAATGCAACTGACTGCAGCCTACCACAGCGAGCCGACGCGCGGCGCAGCGGTCAATGGAACTGCGATGTCAGCGCTTGTAGTTTAGTTATAAACTTTTCATGCATGCAAACCTGCATGCAAAAAATGCCTCTTTGAATTAAATATTTTCTTAAGAACTTCTTCACACTAAAATTTACCTAAGCGCGTCTTTTAGCCACGCATTTTTGGCATGCAGATTTACATGCATGAAAAGTTCATACGTTCACAGCGGTAGGCTGCAGTCAGTTGCATTGTGACGTTCGCTCGCTGTTTGTATTTTAATTCGAAACTTTTCATGCGTGCAAATCTGGATGCAAAAAATACATGGTCGAAAGAGGCGCTAAGATATTTTGAGAAGCAGGGCTCCTGGGCCTTAGAGTGCGTCATGTGCGTGGCCGTGCAGCGTGGGCAGCAGTGCTACCACAGTGTCGCGCATCCTGAGAGACAACGACCCGGAGGTGTACAAGGCTATAGCGGGCGCCATCGAGGAGGTGAACAAGCTGGCGGCCTCGCAAGCGCAGCACATCCAGAAGTGGGTCATTCTGTCGAGGGACTTCTCCATACCCGGCGGGGAATTGGGTGAGTGGAACTAAATTGTTTTTATTATTATTGTAGTTCAGCAATTATTAGTAGCTATTATTGTAGTGTGTAGCGCAGACTATTATACAGTCCGGTTCTGTGCAAGCCGAGAGCCGGCACAGAACCGCTACCCCTTCCTTAGTCGCCTCTTACTACTCGCCCGGGGAGCTCTGGGCTGCAAGCTAATTCTTTATTTTCCGGCCCGCAGGGGGGAACGAAGTATTGGCAAAATTGTGTGCGAGGTCGTCGTACCCAGGGCCGTAGGCGGAGCTTAAATTTCGGGGCGGTTTGATTTTAGTATTTAATTTTTGATAGATATTTATTTAATGAACACGCTGTTTGAAATAGCGGTATTTACGGACAAGCATTTATTTAACTGCTTCTACAGTATTGTAACTTAGGTATATTCTGCTAGTTTAATTGATGGATATTATATATTCAATGAATAAATCATAAAAAATCAATTCATGTTGATCGCGTCGTTTATTATCATTTTGAATGTAGTGACATCGTCAACACGAACAAAATGATAACGAAAACTGGAATTAGAACAGTTGCTGAACAAAACTTGCGGCATCAGAAATCAAATTACTGACGATATCGACCGAATATTTTATTTATCATTGCATCGTAAACGGAATAAGCAAACGAAAACCGCGCGCATTGTAATGCGTGGATTATAGTAAGTGTGGATACAACCAATACTCTGTCAACGTGAAATTTTTGCTGCATGTTATTTTCGCAGTTTTGCCTCTCATAAATTTATCTGCACTTAATTTTCATGTTTTTCAGGACTGCGCATTATAGCTTCTGCAGCCTCATCTTCGTGCGGCCACTTTTGCGACAGAACTCAAAATTTTAACGCAAAATAAAAATAAAATTCAAACACGAAATTCGCCGAATGCATGCAAAAATGTGATCGTTTTCTGCAAATGATAAATAAATAGTTGTTTCCATGATGTGTCTCAGGACCGACACTCAAACTGAAGCGGAACGTCGTTGTTGAAACCTACCGACGAGACATTGAAAAACTCTACACAGAGGCGCCCGCTAACGCCAGCTAACAATCGAACCGCTTTTAGTCAGTCCTCAAAGCGTGTCCAGGTTTTTTACAGGCAGGATGGCAGCGCCGTAGCCTGAATTTAATTTCAGGGAACGTTTTGGAGGGAGAGGGAACGCTGAAGAAGATTGTTGAGATCAGAATTACCAATGCTTATCCTTTTTGACTACACTCCATATTGAACAAAAATTTAGCGGGTGGAAAAATTCCGGAGGGGGTTCGGACAGTCTTGAAAAACTTTACGATGTAAAAAACAAAGCAAAATCGTATTTTTAAAATGATTTTTTTAGGGCCCGTTTCAGCCCCCAAACCCTACCAGGTCTATGGCCCTGCAAGAAGGTGACAAGTTTTTGTCCAAAGTAACGTCCATGCAAAGTCGAAAAAACAAATCGGGCGTCAGAGCAAAAAATTGTCTCTTAGATCGATGTGTACTGCTTCTTTCTTCATAATCTCAAGATCATACCTGAAAACAAATCGTGTGTAACAGCTTTAGGTTCCCGATGACGCCATTAAACTCGCTACAAGACACTAATCTAATCCTATTCTTATTTTTATTATAAAATCTTTGTCAGCAGAATTTGCTGACAGACAGTACTCGCTGCTGATTGATGTCTAATAAAAAACTGATACATCTATATTGTGTGCTTTTCTTTTCTGCACTTCACTGAAAGAATGATATCAATAATACTTTCAAACATTGCGCTTGTTGCGAGTATATGTCAACTGTGTTCTTCACTAAATATGAACCAAAATTGCGTCGATCAGTCCTTTCAGGCCAAATAAATCTGTCCGTATTTATTTTAACTAAACTAACAAACATACTAATAATACGGCTAAAACATAAAATTCATTTGTCCAATGAAGAGAAACAAAAATGACCTTATACCACAAAATTGGGCAAAAAAAAATTTGATTAGTCGTTAATAGTAATTAGCTGCATTAGTCACATAAAATATGTCAACACAGACGAACAAAAAACAAAAAAATTACTTGCAAATTACATCAGAAAACAAGACACAAAGCTTCATCTTGTAGAATCACAAACATAAATGCCCCAGTGGCTTCAAATCCTACATTTTCAGTTAATTATTTAAAAAATGCTTTGGTGCTAAATTAATGGCAGATATAAAGTCCAAATTACAAATAACTTGGTAACTATTTCAAAAGCTTCTTAACTGTGCCACGATTAACTAGTCCCCTACTGTTTAACGCAATACGCAATGTTGCAAACAATAGAAAAATAGGCGATAAATCACCAATTAAGGTATGAATTATAAAGAACCTTCAAACGCAGTTCCTTCCAAAAGAGAAAATTTTTCGTCGCGGTTATTTCCCGCCGGACTTTCCCTGACCCGACCCCGATTTCGTCATAATCTTGAGATACTGCAGCGCGCTATGGGCGGCCAATGAATGCGCTCGATTAGAAGTTGACCCGGTTCCGTAGAGGACGGCAACCGGAATGGTCGATAGCTGGAGCAAGCACTGATGTTGACCTAGATAACGACACAAATAAACAACATCATAATTAAATCGCAAATATATCATACAATTATATAAATAAAAAATATTTATAAACACATAATTTAATATCAATTGCAACAGTTTTTTGCATTTAAAGGACACACCCTGAAAACAACAAAAGCAGAAGATAAACTCTAGTATAAAATGCCTCTGACTGCACAATGTACATAGCTATTTGTATTACACCGTATGCAAAGTATGGAAAATGCAGCAATATTTGTTGCAATATTTAACCATAAAACGATAGTATATAAAGCAGTTATTTATACAAAAAATTCTTCATTGCACACAGTATCAACATAAGCAAAAGCCTAGCAGTTTCTTTATATACTAAACTTCCTTTATTTTCTTTTCCTTTGACTGGGCAATTTATGAAGTGCCATGACATCACATAAGCCATGTACACCACTCAACATTATGAGGTGCTGGTTCAATTCTTTAATTTTTACCTTCATAATTAGTTTTCTAACATCTCATTGGTTTTGCTGCATTATAGTGAAAAAAAATGTTGAACAAGGCTTCAAAATTGTAGCTATTTTTATGCTTGACAAACAGATTTTTGCTAAGCGAAGTCACAAGTCTCATAATCACAAAGTCGAAAATGCATTTTAACTAAAATATCTGACTAGGGGTTATAACACTTCATTGGCTTTGCTGCATTATAGTGAAGTAAAATGATGGCTTCAAAATAGCGCCATCTTGCTGATGCATTTTAACTAAAATATTCGACTAGAGGTTAGGCAACAACTGACCGACGGCGGAAAGTTCTGGAAGGTCGACGTAGGTCGCGGAAAACCCGTGTTCCTTGGCGATACTTTCGAGCAGCATGCTGCAGTCCACCTCCCCATGACTCAGCCCCCCCTCCCCAGCCAGCTGCCCCACCTAAAGCAATTTTAAAAAATTAACTTACCATTTGTAACTTAATGGCATTACAGAACCTTCAGCTAGTCTTCTACATAAACAATATATAGTCGCTAGGTAGTTATCATTTCAAATAAACCTAGTATTCTGGTTAGCCTCAGGAAGGGCATAGGAGCACAAATCCAGCTGCAGAAAAACACCCACTCTGTGTTAACACAAGCAATGCATCAAAGAGAACGTCAAAAGTTACTAATAATAATAAATATTATTAATCGACCAAAGGAACAAACAATAAAGCGTAAAGTGCGCATAAATTAAATGCTGATCATGCCGGGCAAGGCGACTAGAGAAGCAAAAGCCTAGATCTAAACGCTTTCTTACATTTATCTCCAGGAATTTTCTAAAACAGTAATTAACTAAACGCCTTTTTTCCACCAATTCGGTCAACGTCCGTGATTTACGCCCTGGTGAGGACTGTAGTGGACGGATTTTTATGCTCGGATGCCCTTCAAGACGCAAACCAAATAAATTTTAAGAAAAAATTATTATCTGGCACAAATAAATGAGGTCAAAGTTAGAAGTGTGTCCGCCAATTGTCAATTAGTCCCTACTCCGTGTCCCTCCGTTAATCCCGTCCTCAGGTCGCGATAGAAGCGGCTGATTCGCTGGCTCTCCGTCGGGTCGATCGTTCGAATCTGTGTCGTGCCGCCCTGACCCGGATCTCGAAGCCGCAGCGATTCAACCGTCGTCCTCAATTCGTCGTCGGTCTACAGGAACAGACAGAGATACGATGAAGGCGGGGGCAGAGAACCATATAAATCTTAGTTTTTTCTTCTTTTTTCTTCTAAGAACATTTAAAATCAAATAACTGTCTGTTGTACAACTGTCCCCTAGTGATATCAGCTATAGACATTTTTATACAACTCGCCTGGGAAGCTCTGGGCTGCAAGTCAGTTTTTTGTTTCCCATCTTGCAGAGGGTATTTTTTTAAAGTGAAAAGGAAGAGCGTGGTATAAACCATGAACTGTTGTCGGTACTCCAATTCGCTGATTTTGGACGACACTCCTTCCTGGTATCTGCACACATCGTTTGTCTGGCCGATGTTTGCAGCCGAAGCCGGCTGCTGCGCAAACGTTGGCTGCTGCGCAACAGAGCCGACAGAGCTGATCTTTTTCAGCAGCTGCTCAGCGGCGTTCTGCTTGGCAATCTTCTTTGATTGACCAGCACCTGCGTCAAAAAAGGTAGAGTCATACAAAATCACTAAACAAAGAAGTGTCTTGCTGAATGCTGAATAAATCAGCCAAAGGACAAAGAATTTGCAGTCCGGAGCTCCCAGCACGAGTCGCTAACGCTGACTAAAGACTAAGAAATACTAAGTAGTTACGCAACTAAAAGGAAGAGGTTCTTTGCTTGACCCCAGGGCACCAACCGAACTGCAATAATCTTTGTTACTACGCACGGCCCTTAAATCGCAAAAACCTACCACCAAATTGTATCGGTCAAAAAAAAGCGAATTACTAAAAAAAGTTACCACAATCATTACCAACTAACAACCAACTCCATGCATCATCAGGACATAAACAAATTTAAATAGTAAAGATACTGTCTGGAAGGAGATATGCACCAATTACCAGTAGCGGTCAAATCGCGTAGATGCACGGTGCACTGGAAGTTAGGCGCGTGCGCCGGGCCCTGCACGCATCCGTGCTCATACTTGGGCAGGCCCCACATGTTGCGCTGGGCCGTCTCCTGCAGGCGACCGATAGCATTGCTGGTAGAACCTGCCTCGCCGCTGCATCGACAGCCAATCAAAGAAGGACAATGGAAAAGCGTCGCAAATAATGTTAGCAGCGCAAAAATATCTAAATCACAGTAAAGTGTGAACATAATAGTATCTATCAAAGATAATGCACCTAAAATTACACTTTGCATTTTTTATTCATTTAAGAGATGACGAAAAAATAATACACCGAAAAATCAGTACGCTATTTGTGTTATTAAAACAATCAAAATTTTAATAATACAAATTTTACGTTCCTCCTCAATATTGTCCCAAGCTTGTTTCAAGCCCCACAAGCCAGCAGCGGTTACCCCGAGCTTGAAGTCGAATCCTGCAAGTCGCAAGGTCCACTGATTCCGTTCATTAGACGCAGCAACGCCAAAGCAGCGTTGTGCTTCGCACGCTTCTTGTTGCCACCTGAGAAACCGAAACTGGCCGTAAATTAAATTAACACAAATTAAGCTGCTGTGTAGAGTAGCTCAATTAAAACATTCTAATAGGCTGGGTTATACGTAATTAAGCATTAAAATATGAATGAAGTTAAACTAAAGAAGGGTAAAATTGAATAGTTATTTAAAAGGAACGAGCTATTTAAACTTCAATACTGGGTAGCAGTTTTTCAAACAATGCGCAATTACATTTAATCTTAATATTAATTTAATTAATATAATTTAACATAATTAATAATAATATTAATTATATTAATTATATTAATATTATTTGGTTATAATTTATATTATAATTAATTTAATCTTAATATTAATTTAATAATATTAATTTAATATAATTTAATTAATATAATTTAATATAATATTAATTTAATCTTACACATTTAATCTTAATTATACAGCAATATAGTTATATTTTATTCGCCAATGACAAAAACAACATAAATAGAGCCATGAGCAGATGTTCACAAATTGAAGTTGATGCGTAAAGCCTATATCACAACACAGCAATTTGTATTCTCAGCTATACAGGATTGGACCATTCTAGTTAAGCATTAAATTGCAATCATGCTTCCAAATTCAAATCATAGTCTATGATTGCTGGCCGCAAGTCAGCTTTGTACTAGGTGAACACGCGCGCAATTCTTTCGAACAATGAACTATGGACATTTTATTTTAATTGAATACTCTTTGTTTTTACTATTTGTTGTCTTTACTGTTTGTATTAGTTTTATGTAGTGAAGTGTAGAACTGTGAGATAAAGCCACTTTGTAGCCCACTGCGCAAAGTGTGCACATATGATGTAACGAGCAGCGAGCCTACTTGCGCCGATCGCCTTTTTTTCTCCAGCCGACACTGCGTATGTGAAGATAGGAGCATGCGCCGCCCCCTCCTCATAGGACAGAATGTAGACCGGTTCAATGCCCAGACGCGTGCACACCTCTTGTAGGCAGCTCACAGGAGTCTTGCCCTGACCGATCAAATTGTTTCTTTCATTGTTCAATAGATAGCAGATCTACGGAACAATTTAGACCAGGTCTGCATTCTTTGTGTTTTCCCGTCACAAAAATCGTGGTCACAATGATGCCTCAATGGGTTCTCTTGTATCATTTAAACCAAGACGCGGAAAAAAACTTTAAGATTGAACTCTAACGCTAGCAATGACACGTGAAATGCATGGGACAAAATTAGCCATATAGGAGAACTGCTTCATTTGATCACCTTTTCAAAAAATCAAATAAATATGCTGAATATTTACTATGAAACATATTGATTTTTGCGATATGAACATTAAATGTTCATATCGAATGTTCATATCATATCGCTGAAATTCTTATATTTCATTGTAAATATTATGACTTATATCTAATTAGGAGTAAAATGCGCAAATAAAAATAGACAACTACAAACATTTTTTACAAAATGCTTTTGGTCTCACGTTGAGAAATGATGCTTCTGATTCAGACTCCTGGCTCATGTTCCATATATTCGACTGACTTCCTTACACCAATGACGTCACTTAAAACAAACGTCAACAGTACTTTAACAACAATTAGAGGAATGGGTCCCTTATTTGACACACTATAGTCCATAGGCAAAGGCTACCAATGTTAGCTTATTAAGCAATAACACTTGTTTCAATTTTAAAGGCTTTTTAAAGTTGCAATGCCAGTAACGTTAAAACTAATTAAGGCACTTATACCGATAAAAATCACACTAGGGGCCTTTGGAAATCCTGGACATCTCACAATAAGACCTCCATTATCGCTCGAATACCAATCTGACAGCAAAATCTCAATACAGGTAAAAACGTGGATTATACCAGCCTAGCCCGCAGATGGGCTGCCTAAGTTACGCCTAATAAAGTTATTGTGAAAATGAAAGCGAACCGCAAAAGTAATATTATCTAAGCTATTTTATATTCATATACTCATATTTTAAACCAAAAACGTCTGCGTAAAGCGCCGTTGACAGCCAATAAACAGCTACTCTTAGCCTAAACGATTTTAACCAATGAGCATGTATTACCGCTGTCACGTGACTGCGCATGGAAGTAAACAACGATAAAGATATCGGTAAAAAATGTAAAAAACTGACATTTGCGATAGTTTTAAGAACTTAAAATGAGCTCAATTCATTGCCTAAACTACTCCTAATGGATCTTTTAAAACTGTGATCTAAAATTGGGTGCATTTTGGAAAATATGTTTTTTTGCACTTGAAAGCTCGTTATTTGAAATGTACAAAGACAGCTTGTGGGTAGAATCTGCGCTCTGCTAGCCAATCAGAGGCGCCGAAATGATTTTTCGCCACGCAGGAAATAGCGGGCGCGATGGCTTATGGATAGCAGGTGCGCGTTTTGGGCACTTTTTAGTTGCCGCTAGGAATGCGAAGCTTTCAAGTTTTTTGTACCGCCCAGGGCGCTCTTGTAAGTAGTCTAATAGCAGCGCCGCAGGCCTACGGATAAAGGCTATTGTTACTTGTAGGCCTATTGTAATTTAAATTATTTTTAGCGTCAAAGTTATTGTATTTGCTTTGTAGAAATTGCATACTTTGTGTAGCGTTCTTTACCCGCCTATTTGACAATATTAGGCTACCGGTGACTATTAGTTTAGGGCAGTTTCTTGTATTTATGCATCCGGTGTCCGGCATGCAATTAAGCCTCAGATAATGTTGGTATCACAAAATTAATGTCGTTAATGTATACTGCGCTTTTGTACTATTTTCTGTTGATGTTAGTGCTCTAAAAGCAAATTATGTTGAATTATAATGTTAGGCAAATAGTAAATTCCAGTTTAATATCAGTTGACTATTAATATCAGGATTAATATTAAATATTGATATTAATATTATCTGTACATGTTTCATTTTTAGAATCCTGTTGACGATGAACGCGGGTTCGCAGTTGTGTTACGCCTCAAAATCCGATTCGTCTAAACTTCTCGATGAAATTGCGCCTAAATCCATCACCCCTCTGTGCCTTGCTGACATGCCGCGATGTGAACGAGTTGATCGGGATATCCTTGACATAGCTTCTTTGGATAGAAAGACCGATGCCTCCCGCACCGCTGTCTCAGCTGTATCATCAGAAAGTGCTGACTCGAGTCTGTTGGACAAGCTTTCTGGTTTAAACCCGGATTATGATGAAATAAAAAACAGAGATTCCGAGGATCGGCAAATTCTGGGTTTTATTGACGGGTGCTGTCAGGGAGTTGATTTTGCTTTTGATTCCGAACGAATCTTGATGGAAAATCTACCGACAGCGGCATATTTAACAAATTTGTGTAATCTGAATAACGAGTGGGGGGCGGGGACTCGTCCGAATTTGAATTTGGAGAATTGTTTTGGTGTCGGCAATTTAGGAATTTCTCCGATCCCATCTGTTGATCGTTCCTCAACCGGTGGTGTGATGGAAAATGGTTATTTGAAGCGGAATTTTGAGGATGATTCCTGCGTAAGACGTGAAGATCGTTCCATTTCCAATCTCAATTCTGAGGATCGTTCTAGAAGAAATGTTTTCTCGCTCGATTTTATCACCCGGACAGATCGAAATCATTTCATTTCCGCTTCCGAAAAAGAACTCATTTCGGATACAGTCGTAGGAAAGCGACAGCTGGAAACTGGAACCCACCTGGAGAAGGAAACTGTGGAAACAAAAGGATCGAAGTTGCGTCGGAAATCTCTTCCACCGGAACAATCTGCGGTGGAAGCTGGTGCGGTGAAATCGGAGTGTTTCGATGAGGAAGAATTTCCTCAGTCGTCAAACATTGAAAAATTGCATCATTCGAGTGCGTTCAAACCTTTGATCGAAGGCATGGACCACGGTGCTGTCGAATCAAGTAGTTTGACTTTGAACAAGGAGCTATGTCCTGTGGAAACGAAAAAGAATGAGTTTCGGGTGGAGATCAAAGGAAATGACTGTCGAGTGGAAGCGGATGAGAAGGACGCTCCAGTTCAGGTGGATGAGTCGGTGTTGGAGATGAGTTTGAGGTCGGAGGATGGTGGATGTGGAAGGGTGTCGCTGGTGGAGTTGAATCCTTATCTGCTGTGTTCCCTGTGCAGTGGATACATGGTGGACGCGACGACCATCACGGAATGTCTCCACTCCTGTGGGTATTGATTCTATGAAGGCAGAATATGTGCTGCATACCTATGCGATGGTACTTTGTGTTATGGGTACTCTGTGTAGTCATTGACCCCCTCTGTGTAGTCAGTGACCCCTTGTAGTCAATTAATCACTGCAATCTGGGGAACAAAGATTTGGCTTGCAGCCCAGAGCTTCCTGGGCAAGTTATAAAAGGCGACAGAAGAGGGGCGAGCGGTCTATGTGTGGCCCTCCGCACAGACTGCAATGTAAGTCTTTGTTACTACACAATATGGTCCTACCACACCCGGCCACACTCTGTGTAGTCAGAATGTAGTCAGCGTCAAGTTGAAGGCAGCATCAAGTTGAAGGCAGCATCAAGTTGAGGGCAGCATCAAGTTGAAGGCAGCATCAAGTTGAGGGCAGCATCAAGTTGAAGGCAGCCTTAATTTGAAGGCATCAGGTTGAAAACATCAAGAATGCCACAATGTATCTACTATAAATAAGATAAAAATGATATATGGATGCTATTGGCAAGAAAAAATATGTGTGGCAGATCCATGGTTTGTGACGTGTAAGTTATTGCTTGTCTTCAGTTTGTCGATCGTGTATCGTCAAGTATTTGGAGTCGAGCAAGTACTGTCCCATCTGTGACGTCATGGTCCACAAGACCAAGCCTCAGCTCTACATCAAGTCAGTACTCATTCTAAACTAATTCTATTTATAGATAAATGTATTCATTTTCCGCGGCTCGTAGAAGTCTGATTTTATTTTCAATAACGTTAATGTATATATATATACAGGAAATGTGCTGCAAAGGTTCTATACATTACAAAACAAGTATGGATTGAAAGCCAGTGGTATTCTAGATGTTAATTTTAACTATTGAATTAAAAACTGATATTGACTAAGAGCAGGCAACATTTTTGAAATTCATTGTATATTAACTAAATTTTTTAGTCATGCCTACCTTGCGGCTGTTTAGTGCATCTGGAATTGATGAATAAGGTTCTTTATATCTTTGATATGAATTTCTATGCTAAATGGACAGCGTTGCCTGGTCAAGAGTTGCTATATATATTGGTTATATATTGTTTGTTTTGCAGGCAGGACAAGACATTGCAGACGCTCATCTGCAAATTGGTTCCTGGAATATTTAACGGTTGGCGTTTTAAACAATATTTTTCTGTATGCTTTATTTGGTGCAATGTTAATTTTTGACATGTTTTTCTTTATCGCTTACGTGTATGGGTAACGATATTAAACTTTTGTCCAAATGGTCATATCTGAAAACTGGATGTTTGTTCAGAAACGTTTTTTCAACGTATTTTATAATTACGCGCAATATGTATGTATTTTGTATTTAAATATTTGCTATTTCATCGAGCGATGAATTTTATTTGCGAGCGTATTTTGTTTGTGATTTTTTAGACGAGATGAGACGAAGGAAAGAATTTTATGCATCCAAGCCCGAACTAGGTAAGAATTCTTCAGTTATGCGACTAATGCTTCACATAAAGCTTATGTGTTGACGTATGGATATTTTCGCGCTTTTAGAATTCTTTGGTTGGTGAGGATCTATTGTCATTCGTTGCCCTCATCTTACAACTTTGCTTACAGATTACAAGCATCTGACTTATATTTTTCTAAAAGACTCGATTTATGCATCAATTGAGCTATTTGAACGCTTATTTCACTCAAATGTATGCACCGCGCACTTGTTTTATTTTATGCATCAAGCCGAGCTGGATTGGCATGATTTCAATGCTTTAGCATGAAGCTAGTGATTGTATTGTTTAGATTTAAAGGACTAAAGTTTTGTTGGTTTCAATAAATTTATTATTTATTTATTATTTATTCCAAAACTGTTATTATTTAGTAGTATTGGTCCCAACTTAAAAAAGAAGAAATGCGCCGTCGCTGCGGCTTCCAAAATACTTAATTGTCACTCCTTCCGTCCTTTCTTCCGTCCTTCCTTACCCTGAGTTCATGTTTGCGTTCTTTTCGCGGAAAACATGGCGGCAATGTAATAAAAAATGCGTTTCTTCTTTTTAAACGACAGATATTAATTATACGATAGGCAGACAGCTGCTGTAGGCCGCACAGCAGCTGCTGCAGTATGTACGCATATATGCTATAATAAGCTGTAGGCCTGCTACAAGTATGCCCCGCAGGGGCCTTAGGGTGGTCAGTGGGCCCCGCAGGGGCCTCTGGAGGCGATAAGAGAGTCCCACAGGGACTCTGTTACCCCACCAGGACGTAAGAAGTGGTTGAGGGGGTAAGAGGAGGGTAGGATGAAGGACGTGATTTTGATGCTAATTAGTCACTTGATTTAGTGCAACTTCTTCATTTTAAAATAATAGTTTTGGTCCTGTGCAACGTTTTCATTTGAATGAGTCATAAATTTATTAAGTGTTCGATACTGCTCAAGACGTATGAAGCAATGTTTGTTTCTGTCGGTCAGATCCTGGGATCAAGGGTCATGTGACCTCGAGGTCGGAGGTCGAGGGAATGGTGCGGGAATGTCGGACTGATCTGCCGCCGTTCAAAAAAGACGAATACTTCAGCACCTGTTTGGAGCTCTCCGACCGGTATGCAATTTTAACAGCGATATCACTTAGGCTAACCGCTTGGGATATATCACTAGACTTAGGGTTATTTTTGTGATTGAGGATCTGATTTTTAATGCCATTCTCAGATTTCTAGGAATATTTGTTATGTAAAATTGTTCATTTTGGAATGATTGATATATTTGATGTGTCAAAAAGTTCAAATTAGTGATTTTTTTGGCCGAGATGCACGCAATTTTGGGATATTTAATTTTGGTCAAATGATATCACTAATAGTCACCATCAAAATGGCAAAAATTTATTTGACATTTTTGGTACAAATATTCTTCTAAATGTCTTGGAAGCGGTTTGTTTTTATGATGTTATTAACTGTAAACTGTATGTTATTATGTATATATATAACTGTATGTTATTACAGTAAACTATCTAACTGTTACAGTTTACTGTACATTGTAGCCTCTGTAGAGCTCTCCTGTTGATGTAGGCCTGCTACTGTTGCAGGCTGCCACCGTTTGTATCAGAATCTGAGAGTGGATTGAAATACCTCGAATCAACTGACACTAAGGTATCGTGTATGTAATAAATATATAATGAATGTCTTGCAAGTAATTAATGATGGCATATAACTCATTTAAAATGTGAATGAATGAATCCATAAATGACTAATAGATAATCAACGCAAGAAGTTGTGCAATATGTTCATTTATGGATTACTTTATATCATAATTCTTCAAGAATCTCAACGAAAAATAATGATTCACAGAGCAATTATAAGTGCAAAGGCATGGTGAATTTTAGTAATTTAGTAAGTTGCAGTTATTTAAATAAACATTTTCAGGTAAGTGTCCAATCGATTTAAATGGCAAAGTTTGTCTACATAGTTGACCTACAAAATTGCTGCGACCAATCAGGTGAAAGACCAGCGACATCTGTTGTGCCCGGCGATCATTACGATTGGTCACCTCAAGCGATTTCTGCGCGGCAAGTTCAATCTGTCACCAAATTTGAACGTAAGTGTTATGCTGTTATGCACTGCAATGTAGCTTGAACGCGGAATAATTTGTATTGACAGATTCTTGACTGGTTAAAATTTTTATGCTTGATTTGACATTGGAACCGTGCTTTGTGTAATATTTTCAGGCATATGATAGTTTACTCAATATCATGATGTTTGTTGCCTTGCCTTGATTTTAAATTTGTGCCTTCTGTTTAAAAAAACCGATGTGGAACAGAGAATTTTTTCGATCATTCTTGTTATCGCAAAATGCTTCCGTTCATGTAGTTGTTGTATACTTAACGATTAGTGTCTACCCAATTAACATCTTGATTATATCTTTGTATTAGTGCCGTGCGTTTGGGCATTGGCAGACAATAATTAATAGGGTCAAATAATTAATAGAGTAGTTTGCGCAATACATTGATGAAGGTGTCTACGCTGCAATAAGGTGCCTTTATCATTATTTGATTATTCGTAGGTATTTGGCAGCGCACAAATTTCTCCTTGTAGTTAAATTCGTTTTTTATATAACTTTCTCAGGTTGATATCTACCATTCAAACGCTGTTCTCAAAGATGTCTACAGCCTATATGAAATCGCCCAGATCTACACGTGGAGACGGGTCAGCTTATTTATTGCAATATTCTAAGTGCAACTTCTTATCTACCAATATAAGTTTGGCAGAAACTTTGCAAAGTGCTGTTGTAGAGAATCTTGGAAGGAAACCAAGACTAAGGAGGAATCGTGTAATTTTTGTAAGAGCCGGTGAACGGTCGTCTTCGTGAGTGGAATATCCAAATCTTTCCGATGTAGATTCCAAAAATGGTTATAGACGCGCTGCTTGTTTGTTGTTATTGCCGTGTGACCGCAAATTGTTATTTGTTTGTTTGAGCTGCATTGTTTATGTGCTATAATTGTGCTATCTTTGTGCTATTTGACAGTCATAGTATAGCACGAATGATGGTTGCGTGTAATTTGTATGCCTGATTTGAAACGAGCAGCCATAGCATTGTGCCTGAAAATAGATGATGGCCTTCACAGTTTTTAAAGCCTTAGCAGTTGCACTGTGACTTTTTTAGAAGGCAGACGTAACGCTACACTTGTTTTATTTTCCTATCATTGTGCTACTTTCATGTTTCAGATTGAGCCGCTCAAGTTGTACTACGTTGTCTACGATCGCGTCGACCCCGCTACAACACCGTTGCTTCATCTCGCAACAAGCGTCAGCACCAACCGCACCTTTGCCGACAACATAACATCTAAGCCGGCTAAAAAATCTCACAAGAAACAACAACCGTTAGAAGGGGAAGAATATCGCGGTTCTGCCGATGCTTCATCGATGAACCAGCATTTTCGGAGCAGGGGTGAGGGTGCGAACTTGAAGCATTGTAGCAGTAAAAGTGCTACAGAGAGATACAACAAGAGACCCAGAGACACTGTTGTAGATTGCGAACGGCCGTATGCCAAAATGCGTAAAATTGTTAACGTCGCCTGTTGCAGAAAATTCGATAAATCTAAACGATCCAAAGTGTTATTCAACAAAAAGCCTGATGGATATAAATTTGATTCCTCTCCCGACAAAGATTCAAGTTCCGATGACTCAAAATATTCCACAATCCTCAACGGAAAACATAATGATCGAAAGAAAGCTACGAACATCGAAACTCCTGACAAACAGGCCTGTCTGATGAATTCAACAGATTGCAGTGTTGGAGCATCGCCGGAAAAATTTGCGTCGTCTAATCAGTGGGGGAACAGAAAGGAGCGTTCTACCTCCGAGGCAAAACGAAAATGGTTTAAACCGAAAGAAGGCTTTGCTTCCTTACCCATAAAAGGCCCCCCTGATGCGAAAAAGTCCAAATCATCTTTCGCTGACAGCGTCAGTGAAGCCTCTCATGGTACTAAGAAGGATGCTTATCCGCTACCCAAGACCAAGCCAAAATTAATTTCCGCATCCTCAGATTCTGGCGAAAAAATGATGCACAATGAAGCTGATGCTGGTGAAAAGACGATATCTTGTATTGATGCCATAGTTAGTAGGAATAAAACCATTCCAGAATTAAACACAGTCTATCAAGATTCCGTTACGGAAAAGATGCAGGCCTTAGTTGCTCGGCTACCGAAGGTTGAGAAATGCAAAGGTTTCGACAAGGGTTTGTTTGATTCGCTTGCCGTATCCTTAGAACCATCGTGTGGCTTTTTAACTAGTGAGGAAGTAACTGGTAATGCCTTGTTGCCATTGGTTGAGCCTGAGAACAGTTGCGTCACGGACTATGATAATACAACCTTGTCACTAAATTCCAGGTCATCTCATGCGTTAACTCTTGACCATGATACTCGCTTTGGCGTCAATAAAAAATCTCTTGCTGGCAACGCTGCCCCCAGAATGGAAATTCTCAACGAAATCTCCGACAATTTTGCCAGCGCGAAGCCCTCCGCGGTTACCGTGGCAGCCGCGGTGGAAATTCCATCGGGGATTCTCAGCGCAGAAAAACCCGGCTTTGAGCCTGAGCTTGTTGCGCCGTGTGAAGTGAACGGAGGTCAGGAGAAGGTCGCGAAGAAGGTCGAGATCTCGAGGAAGGTTGAGGTCACGAGGAAGGCGGAGGCTGTGAGACGGAACGAAGTAATGTTGTTGCTGGACTCTGACTGCAACGGGCGCAGTCGGTGTAAGCGACCCTTGAGAAACGGACCTGGTCAGCTGCGACAACGCAGGTCTGCGCTGCCACTACCGCTAGCCAATAGGTGATTGGACATAAGTTGTTAATGATTTTTTAATCATTGGTTTTATCGTTGTTTTTGTTTAATACTATAGGGTTTTTTGCTCTGCTGATGTAAGTTTTTAGCGAGTATTTAAGAAATATTTTAGCAGTCCAGTCGGAGAATGGACATAGGTCATTTGTGATTTTTATCATTGATTGTATAATTGATTTTTTTCCTAATACTAGAGTTTTTTTGCGCTGATTTTTATTCTGAGCGAATATTAAATTAAAAGATTAGTGCAATCGGTGAATGCACTCTCTATGCTGACAGCGGTGATCATTTATTTTTTTGATAAATAATAGTTGTAATAAAACTTGAGTTACATCGTAGTTGGTTGCTGGGGACGCAGCGTGTTACATGATTAAGGATCGAACAATGGTTAATACTGCGAACGAGTGTGATGCTGTGTCTGAGTACTGATGTTTTTATAAGCATTGGTCGTTTTTATAAATAGCGATCGTGCTGCATTTAAAGTCCTTTATTTGAGGCGTAGCATGCAGGCAAGTATAATGTCTTAAATTGCTGTTTTGAGATCAAGATTATTGATCCCAATTACAGACTGACCAGTCGGCGTATGTACGCCAGACCTCAAAAGCACCGTGTTATTAGCATGGTTCTCCCAAGCATTCTGTAACTGGAGAGTAAGAAAAAATGCTTCCGATGACTTCCTTGGACGCCGAAACGGACTCTAAATCCATTGTAATTTTACAGCATGTACATTGGATTATTGATTTGTTTTGACACGCTATTGTACATGTATCTCTGTATGTGGTACAAGGGTATTGTTCGATCGCTGTGTACATTCTATATAATTCTGTTTAACATCTGTATACATACTGGATTCATGGACTTCTACGTGTAGCCTACTGTCAATATATAATTTAACCACGCATTTCTAAGAATCCAGCCTTTATAATTATTACAGCCGATTTTATAACGCGCATGCGCACGAATATCTTTTTCACGATATTTAGGCTACTATTTCAATTGTTATTGTTTAAAGTGTGCATTCAAAATAACGCGGGCCTTCGTTTATCGAATGTTTGCCTGTGTTATTACTACATTAAGATATATCAATAGGATACAAAGCATGAAACGTTTAGTATAATATACGGATACGAATAAAAAGCATGAAGTTATTTTGGTGTTGTGATTTGTGATTGATTGATTCGTGAACCATTCCGTAACAAGGCATAGATTTCCTATGCATGACATAAGCCTAGTTTTAAACATTTTTTTTATGCGACAGCACAGTTAATACTTGCGCGTGTAGCATTATCCTCAGAAGGCTAAAAGCAATGGCTCATTCCGACAGTGAATGCCAGCCTATTCAGTAATCTAACCACAGAATATAGAAGTAACAGAAGTGACGCCCGGCCTGTTTTTGCGTATCAATTTTTAATTTTATTAAATCAGCGCACTGCTCTATCTGTGGTACCAATAACCCGATTTGATTGGTCCCTGTAGTGAGAAAGTGTTGAGGAAACTTCTTCTTCAACGCTTTCTCGCTACAGGGACCGATCAAATCGCGTTATTGGTACCACAGCTAGAGCAGTGCGCTGATTTAACGCAAGAAAATTAGCAAAAAACGATACTATGGAGGAGATAGGGAGTGCCACCGGTGTGATCAAACCATGTAAATTTGACAGAAATGATCAGTGCAGGCAGACTAATCAAAATTTCAAAATAATGTAGCATTTTCTTAAGCATTGGCTCGTATTCAAATCCTAATTTTTAGGCTTACAAATTATAGGGATGACTATATTAATTTTCAAGTCCTTATTTAATACCATTCAATGCTGTTTCGGATCTACGTATTTAGTCTAGGCTAATGCAGTAGGTCACGTAGAGAGCGCACGTAGGCCTGCTGTGCTGCAGCAGACGCTGTGCAGCTGTGGCTTGAGGCGCAGCTAAAGCCTAAGCGGCTGTTGCTGCGGATAAAATTGTAGCCTACAGCGCGGCGTGGCTGTACACAGAGCGCAAACAGACTAGACAGGGGATTGACGCGCGGCGGCACGCGAGGACCGCAGGGCTTGACGCGGCTCGGCTTCATTCGACGGACGACAGCGAAGCGGACGGGTCGTGGGATCCCGTCAAACAATTTTACAAAGAATCGGGTCTGTGTTTATAGCTGTCTTTCAGCTAACCGTGTATGGTACCGACCATGTCTGTCACTGGCAGGGACGGGACGGAACGGAAACTAGGACGGGCAGTTAATTTTTATTCATGTTAAATAGGCCTAGTGCCGAGTATGACATTGGTGTAGGCCTACGACTAGAGCTATCGGCTCTAGGCTGTAGGCCACACGATATATAGCTGCAGACTATGGTTAGTACTTTTCTTCTCCGACACTTCAGTGTTTTCTTCCACACTGTTTCAAAATAAAACGCAATAGTTTCGTGCTGCGCAGTTTCGGCGCTGAATTAAAAATATAGGCCTACAGCCAATCACTGTTCCAAAGACCGCTTGATAATTAATTAGACCAGGGGCCTCATTTACATACATTTCTTACGATTTTCTGAAATCTTATTCTAACTGAAATTTAAAACAAATAA
>JAQIWG010001629.1:0-23515 GCA_034695025.1 Chamaedrilus cognettii | reverse complement strand
ACAGACAGTCGTACAATTTCCCTCCCGTGTAGAACTGATGTGTAAGGGGTGCTAACAGAGGTTTTTAACTAAAAACCTTGAAACATGGTGGAATTTGAAAATTGAGGTAGAGAGCAACTTTTTTAGAGGGAACTGAAAACACACTAAATTTGTTTTTTAACATGGGGGTTGAAAATTGAGGTGAGTGGTTTAATCCTCCCAAACGCTCTTTCGATGCGAGTGCGGACTTAATATAGATCATAATCTATGAAAAACTCCTTGCATACAAAGTTTAAAGTGATCTGAAATACTTTGAAAAACTGTTTTCACATTTGTCCATTAATGCAAAGTATTCTCGCATCCATATTTGACAAATTAATAGTGAAGTACTGTATTTTTATATTTAAACCTCTCAATTATCTACTTTAACTCTGGATGCATTTCCATTATATGTTGTTTGTACCCATGCATGGGTAGAACTTACCGTAGAACTTATAGAATTTATCATTCGAAAAGCATAAATTTTCTATTTATCCTTTTCTTGAATGTTAATATCTTTGCACTACAATTAGCATAATAGAAAACAATATCTAGTTATAAGATATGATTTTAATTTTGAAGCCCTTTTTTGCACTCTATTATTTACACCTCCAGATTTTCTTGAATGAATAGCAAAGCAATCACAAATTGTACACCCACAAGTTTTTCTTACAATTCCGCACTGTACCGGTACTAAAATCGGATTTGATTTAGAAAACTTTAACAGTTTCAATTACTTCCGCACACAAACACCAATAGATTAGCATATGCCAATATGTCTATTCTTCCATAGTGTGCTCCGCTAACAGACTAATCATCATAGACAGTTCAAACGTTAAGCTGTTTTCAGAAATCATTATCGCTATCCCTTATCGATGAACTGAATGGTTCGCAGGTAATAATCCTAAACGCAAACTAGGGCATTATTTCTTTTCCCCAAGGGGAATAAAGTTCGCCGTTCACTTTTTGTTCCACTCTTCCTGTTCGCGAAATTCTCGTTCCACGTCCTTCAAATACGGCTGGAGATACTTGACGTCCTAGAAAACATAAAAAAAACGCAAAAAACCAATAAAATCAATGTAGCAGAACGTTGCTTTAATATAATAGCAATACTAATCACTGCTTTTGACGTCCATTCTAATGCATTACAGGCAAGCCTATAACGCCGTGCCCGTGATAACACAGGTTAGACATTTATATCTCTAGTTCATCTAATTAAAAAATGTAATCATGTGACAAATTTACCAAAATACAAGTCAATGAATTTTTACGAATGTTGTCAAGTGCAATCTACACTAAGTTTAAAATATTATAGAAACTTCTCATATACTAAAGAAAGATCATTCGGTTTAATTTGCTACACGGTACACGCATTAAAAAAAATCATTTATATATTTTATGAGAATAGAATGAAAAATAAAATGTTATATACATGATACAATTATGCAACACAAAGCCTAAAATTTCTTAGTACTTTATAATTACTTCAACTTTAAAAGCGTCATAATTATTACACAATACAATAAACTTCAGCACTTCATGCGAATGATGCGATCTCAATACCCATCAATGGTCTATTTTACACTTTAATAGATTAGAATAGTTGGTGGGGTTGTAGTTTAAAGACTTCAGTAGTAAAGAAGACGATTACAGTCCGGTTCTGTGTAAGAGGGCCGCCACAGAACCGCTCCCGCTTCATTAGTCGCCTTTAACGACTCGCCCGGGGAGCTCTGGTCTGCAGTCTATTATAAATTTGTTCCCTGACTTGCTGGGATAGAATATTAGAATCATCATCATCATCATTCGTAATAGAATAGAAATTAGAATAGAAACTACCAGTACGAATGTATACTAGTTAGTAGTTAACTCTTAACCGTAAATCATAGATCTTAAAGCGGGGCCGACCGTTTCCCACTTGCTCCACTCCTCCTTTGGGAGGATTTCCTTGCGCATGGAGAGGTAGAGCGCGCGACTGATGCGAAACTGCCGCTCGTCCTGCAGGCGCTTGGGCAGGCGATGCAACGCCTCCTTCACCTCGGGCGTCTCCTCCAGCGTGTCGTCGTGCAGCAGGCCTGTGCACGCACGCAGCAAAGAGCATTATGGCCTTGGGTCACAAACATCTGGATGACCAACCATGGGTCCCACGAATGCCCCATGCACCGTGCGCCATGCCCGAATGATGGTGTGGTTTTGTGGTTTTAGGAGTTTAGTGATAATAATAATAATAATATGCAGGCTAATTTGCTATAGCGCCACAACAGTCGATGACAATTCTAGGGCGCTTTACAATCTGAGAATTTAGGCAAATAACCGACGGATAATATCAACATGCTGCAACTTTAAGGACATGATCTAGCAAATAATTCAGTCTTCAGCGTAGACATAAGGATTGTGTGTAGTAACAAAGATTATTACAGTCCGGTTCTGCGTGGAGGGGCACGCGCGGAACCGCTCCCCCTTCTTTAGTTGCCTTTTACGACTCGCCCGGTAAGCTATAGGCTGCAAGCCAATTCTTTGTTCCGCAGCCTACAGGGGGTACAAGCAGCAGAGCTTGTACCCGCTTAACAATTTTAAAATTTTGGAATTTTTCTAACGTAAAAGTTTGTGGGCATCAATTCATGATTTAACACATAGATGTAAAAAAATGTAACATCACCGTTGTTACTAGATCTTGTTAATCTAAGAGTTATTTTTTTAGGCATGCTCTATCTATTAAATCAAATCAAAATTAGCTGAATCTTCATAGATCTAATATAGAGGACAACTAAGAAATATGGATAGTAGGTAATTTATCTCAGATAACACACCGATTTGATTGAAGTACGAGAGATTGTAGGCCCATTTACTCATAGCTAGCCTCCATGCAGCAGCTGAAAGCAACAAGTAAAATTTGCGACTTTATTTAAAAGTTGCCAAGATTTTAAAAGTTATAACGTAGCACAACAGCGGCATTAATCTGTAAGTCAAATTAGGGGTTGTTTATCTTGCTAAGGCATTCCTAACCCTAACTTGTCAACCCTAATGCAGCCCGGTAAATCTCTGGCAGCCTGAGCAATGATAAGTTCCCTATCTGCGACGACAGTTAAATTTAAGATCTCACGCGTCTCTTGGTCGGTTTCGTCTAGGTAACGGTACGCGATTTCCAGCTTTCGCAATGATGAAAGTCGTATCTTGAACAGAGGTAGCTGCTATCTGTTGTCGGAGATAATGAAGTTATCATTGGTGAGGCTGCCAGAGGTGAACCATGCAGGCTCTATGGGCTCTAACCCTAATTTATGTCACGCTTCACAAGTATAGTCCTTGACGAACATACACTGCGCGCGTGTGATCCTTAACAAACAACAACGGCCTTAACTTTTTTATTACTGTGAGAGATTGCTAAAGCCCGTGCCCGTAGGTCTATTATCTAAAATAAACTGCACTTCTAATATAAACCGAATTCAAAAATAGGAATTGGCGTGTATACATACATCTACATATGAATATAAGGTGTAAAAATTCAATAGCGCTGCTAGAGCAATATGAGCATTTCGGTGAAAAAAAAATATTAGATTTTCAATGGTCACCCAATGGCCACTCCACAAATTCGCCCTAACTTCATCGTCCCGTAGCCTGATTTATAGAAAGTTGAACATTATACCTCCAGTACGTGAAACGGCCATGTTGACCCTTTGAATATCTGACCTTGACCTATATTACAGCAACGGTACCCAAAAGCTTCTCCGAGACATGAATGTCGCCGTTAATACTTCTAAATATGGATCACAATAAATCATAACCTTTATGTATTTTTTAATAGGCCTATGCAGGCCTGTAGTCATGGCTGAGGCGTCTTTCCGCTGGAATACAATATTTGAGCACTTTCACCTATTATTAAATATAAGACTAATATAGGAGCATTTCGAAAAAAAGGTGAGGCGTTCTAGCAGATACTGAATTTATCAAATAAATATTGTATACGCATAGATACCATAAGTTGAGATCGCGCATGCACTAGCAGCACAATACCATAGCGGGATCTTTCTAGCAAAAAGCGGAAATTGATTTAAATTATGGTTCATCGTTTTAGTTTGACAAAGTAAAGAGCTTTTCTTAACAAGATAAGCATTATATACACTTTACAAAAGCCAAGAGACAATGAATCTAGATCTCCACAATCCTCGATGTTCTACCTAAAACTCAAAATATGACATGTGAATAACTATATATACGGCACTAACTTACATAAGAAGAATAAACACAATGACAATAAAATGATATTTGTTGATTAATATCTGATAAATATTGATTAATATTTGCATCAACTTATGATTCTAATGTATCTGACTAAAAAATAAATGACGTAAACATAGGCCTAGGTGGTCAGGCAATTATATTAACGAATCTTTTCTCTGATGTCATGACGTTAGTCTTCAACGGGCCTCCACTGTGCTCATTGTTGCCAGCTTGCATCACGGCACCAGTGTAAACAAATGCTACTGGTTTTTTCGTTCAGAAATAGTCAAAACAAAACAATTTTTTTTGAAAATTCTTAATTTTTTCAAAATATTTTTTTGTTGATCCAAAATGCATACAAATCAATAACAGGGTTAGAACAAGATACGTGAACATGTAAATTGAAACGACAAAAAACAATAGCAATCTCCTCAATACAACAGCAAAATTCTCAAAACAACGGCAATATTTTTAAAACAACGGCAATACTTTAAAAACAATATACAATTCTCTGAACAATAACAGTAGGCTATGTTTTAGAGTGGATTCTATAGAGGTACCTTTGTTTCCACCTTTACCTTTACCTTAGCTTAGGAGATAATTTCATGGCAGCCCTTAACTGCCATTCAAAATCAACTCTTTGCTAAGGCCATTTGAATTGATATAACCTCATTAAATGAAGATGACGTCTAGATTTTGAACAAAATAACTTTCTGTTTAACCTGAATTCAAATAAAGCTCATTTAGTGTAAAAATTTTAATTTAATTTTTTACTGATAAATATTATTGGAGGCTTTTTTCAATGACAGTGAAGGGCTGCTGTTAAATTCCGTTCCTTAGCAACAACTTTGCTTAGCTGGGCGTAAAGGTGCCTCTATAGAATCCACCCTTAAACTACAACAATGAACTAGTAATAATTAACAAGCTGAAAATTTATGAACATAAATGCATGTGTAAGGTTCGTAATTCCACACATCAATAATGAGCTGCAGAAATAGCCATCCATTCGACTATTAGACTATTCTGATCCTTAATGTTTTAACCACATTACACTTAAAATACTAATGTTGCAATCTTTAAGTAGGAAATGTAGATAAGCCTAGTGAGTGAAACTTAAAGATCTAAAAAGCAATAACTAATGGTCCATACTAAATTCTATTCAAAGTTCAGCCATTCTTTGTTTCCAAAAAACATTTCATCCACTACCACAAATTCACAATGGTAGAAAAAATGCGGAAATGGACTCCTTCAAGACCGAGCGTAAGCTACCACAAACTTATTTGCATAAGCCTACATTCGAAATGAAAAAGGTTGAATAAATTTTAAATAACTTTTGCTTTATTCAAATATCACCCTTTTATATAATGATGGCTTTTATGTAAATGATGGCCATCTCATTCCCATTTAGAATGAAATACTGCATACTGTAAAACATGAAATTTTAGCTGCATGTTATTTCTGCCGTTTTGCCTCTCAGAAATTTTGCTGCACTTAACTCTCGCGTTTTTAAGGACTGCCCACTATATAAAGCTTCTGCAACTTCATTTAGATGCATGTAATTGGCGGGAGTTTTGCCGATCCGTGAAATATGCGAAAATTATATGCACTAAAAACTTTCATGTTTTACAGTAATCCCCTGCCTACCCGTACGTGAACTAAAATTACTGGTAGGGGTAGGCTACTCTTTCGACTGAGATAAACGCTGTCCAAGTTCTCAGAAGTTTTCGCTCGCGTTCGTCGTGACGAGGTTGAAGGACTTGAAGAGCATGAACTTCTTGCGCTTGCGCTGGTCGGCCAGCGCAGCGATGTAGGCGAGGTCGCCCTTGCGACGCAGCATCACGACGCTGTAGATGTCCGCTCGCGCGTTGAACGTCGTCAGACAACGCCCGCTGTTCATGTTCCACACGCGAATCGTCATGTCCGCCGACCCGGAGATCACGAAACGGTCAAAGTTTCCCAGACAGACGCTCAGGATCTGTACAAAAACAATATCAACATGATGAGGGCACTGGAGTCTGAAAAGCTCAGATTATGTGGTTCTTCCAAGCTATGTACGTTGTACAATGTACATCTTACTGGTGTAGTCTTTACATTCTGGCAAATTGAGATTCGAGTCATCTCAGTGGCTTGAATTATTATGATTTAAAGTACTCAAGTAGGCAGCACTGACGTGTAGTAAGCACTTTCAAATTCAAACGATGATTGATGGGGAGGGCAGTGTGTTGGGGAGGCAGAGGCAGAGTTAATCGCCCCTTTAGCTCTGGTACGATTCCATCATCTTCTTAAATATTAAAATTTTTGGATTAATTTTCCGTCTCCCTGAAGGCCTCTCACGCTGTCCCCGATGGCATGCCCGTGGGGTCAGGGCACTCGGGTTCTTGTGTCCGTGGCGCAGATCGCTTACCCCTGCCTCATCGGGAAATCCAGCCACTAAACCGCTGAGAGATTGCGATCTAATGCTATTTACTTCTATAATTTCCTTTGCAAGATTTTCACCAGATGGTAAATTCCCAAAAATATACTAGTACTAGTATTAAGCTATGTACGTTCAGTTCAAATAACATACAATGTATGTACGTTCAGCAAGTCATGCAGACTGTCTCAAAGTTTTTGTAAATAAGGAATCACATAGTCAGCACTGGTTTCGCTTTCATCGAGAATCTATGCTTATTATGCTTAATTTTTTTAAGTTTTTCTACCTTCCCGGTGTGTCCCCTGAGTGTAGCCTGAGTGCGACGTGTCTCTAGGTCCCAGACTTTGACTATCGTGTCCGTCGAGCCGGACACAAAGAACTGCCCGGTGGACGAGAGGCAGGCGCAGGTTACCGCTCCAGAGTGCTTGTACGCCAACTGGCAAAAGTTATTTTTTCTGCTCTTACCTAACACAAGCCAACAGCACACAGTAAATTATTTTCGTAGCACTTTAAACTTATGATGGCTGTTATCTTCGACGAAGCTAAACAAATTAATTCGGGAGCAGCTCAAATTTCACACATTATATAAACGTCTAACCGCTGTAAACACTGATATGGCTCTACAGGCTTACAGCCCTGCCTGTAACGCATTAGAATGGAGTCAATGGACTTTAAAATGATGATTTTGTCTTCCCCCCACTCCCCCACACGATCGTGAGTTCTGTGTGAGAGAGAAAAAGTATTTGCCGCAACCCCCGGCCGGCCCCATCGTGATGTTGTGCATGGGAAGAAATATTCTCCGGGGAGCTTGAGTCCTCTGAAGCCCTCCTGTTTTGGAAGACTGAAACCGCAACTGCCTGAGTCCATCCTAATCTAACCCTAACTCCAAAAAAATCGAAACTAACCCTAAACTAATTCCACGTCGACAGCGACGGTTGAGTCGCAAGGTGGCGTGGCTTGTATCAATCTTGCTCAACCACGCGAATTGCACATTTGCGTGCCGGCCTGCTTGTAGGCACAAATATATGTAGTCTCAACTTAATGCTACAATTTTAACTACAATTTCTCCAATTAGAATTCTATCATATTTTAACGCTAACCTGAAGTTTATCAGGTCTGTCTAACTCTGTCATTTATATAGCAATGTGTGAGCCCTTGATAGTCAAAAAATAGTTTTGTGCTGCTTTCAGTCCATTCCGATCAACCCTTTAAGTTCTTGATGAGAAAGCAGTGAGTGCATAAAATTTTTCGTTGTTTTGAAAACTCTACCTAGGTAAACTCTAAATATGGAAAATTAGACAATTTGAAATTATTCCTTAAGCTTAGGTTCTAGATACCTCATTGATTTATTGAAATGTTATGCATGTAGATATCGGATGTAGTAATCGGCATAAAATGATACAAAATTGAAAACATACATGTACGTAAGAAAGCCACTGTGTTTGCGCATGTCGCACTTACCTTGCAACACTTTGCTCAAATCAAATAGAATGCAGGCAATTTCAAACCAGAAGGTACAGTAGGCTATGGCATGGCATGAGTAGTCTATAGGTGATGGGTCATAACAGCACGCATCGATTCAATGAATAGCCCGGATAAGTGCAAAATACGACTAGACTCACCAATAAGGAAGTTGAGTTCAAACACGAACACTCTTCCAGAATAACTGCCAGCGAAGAGATAGTTATTGTTTCCCATGACCACGGCGTCAAGTGCAGCAGAGAATTTGAGCAGAAATCTTGACTTGCTCCATTTGGCTCGACGACGCTTTGCTTCATCGCTCGAATCTACAATTGCACTCAACAGCGAACGATAGGCCTTAACATTGAATTTTCAAAAAAGCACAAATTCCATCCAGCAAGATGGTCGGATAGATAAGTTTTGTTTTCTGCACTGAAAGTACAATCAGACAATCTAGCACAGCAAAATGCACTGTAAAGCTAGCCTCAAATGTAATGAGTCTGAGTTAGATTGAAGCGTGAAAACAAGCAAGACTATAAAAAGTATAGAGGCTTATACGATGGTATATGCCCTAGCGACAATATACAAGCAGCCAACCAACTATGGTGCATATGAACAAACCTCAATTAATTATATGCTACAACATTGTTGACATCTTCAGCAGTTAATAATGAGAGTAAAATACCGGTCGGATCGGGTTGTGGTCCAACGATCGATTTCTTTGTCGACTTCTCAACAGAAATTTGTTTGAGGACCATATAATGCTCACGAAAATTCTCATCAAAATACACCTCATCGTCTCCCGGTTCGTCGTTAAGAGGTCCATCGTCTGCCATGTACTCGTCACCTGCATCCTTGCCAGTCTTGGTGCACTTGCGCATGCGCCACACAATGACAGTCGACTGCGCCTCCACCGTCACAACAAAGCGGTTGTTGTCCGACAGAAGAACGCGATCATAGATGGTCCGCGGAACACGCTGGCTGTTGAACTTCATGACGGCATCGTTATCCTTGAGACGGAGTACGATCATGTGGCTGCCTGAATGCAGAGGGGAATCACAATATAATATCATGCCATTTAGACAGTTTGAGATGAAATAATATGGTCACAATGTTACAATATAGTTACAATGTTACAAAAAAATCTTATCAAACATCGAGACGTATAAGGAAATGAGAAGTTAAGTTACCGTTTCCGTGGTACCGGAGAAGAGCGAGACTGTGTCTGTCCCTGGACAGTCCAAATGTGTTTGCAACGAGATCAGTGTGATCAACGCTCATCAGCTTTGAAGTACTCCACGTCTGAAGATACAAGTCAAATACAACATTAAGCCCTAGTAGCAACAGTGAAAATTTATTTACACCCCGCATCCCAAGAAACACGAAAATGGTGGCACGGGAGGTCATATAATATATGCATATATAGTAAGGATAGGCTCAGCATACTTAACTGTTAAAGCGAGTAAGATGCTACTACCCACACACCGAAATGTTGCCAATCCAGATCTGACTCCATGACTTTTGATGTCCTGCCTGCAGCGGCAGCCGACATAGACTTTCGCTGATCCGAAACCATGCGGTCGCAGACTATTGCTCTCAGATTTAGAAGAAGACGACTCACTTTGCATGCCAATGTTGACAACTAAATCCATCAATCACAAAATTGATAACGAGGTGGTGGAATTGTTATTTAAGAACTGTGTGTGTAACGAAGACTATTGCAGTCCGGTTCTGTTTAAGAGAGCCGTACAAAACCGCTTCCCTTCTTTAGTCGCCTTTTACGACTCGCCCTCGAAGCTCTGGGCTGCAACCCAATTCTTTGTTCCCTGGCCTGCAGGGGTTCGAATCGATAGCGAACGTTGTACGACCATGATCTACGGATGCCGATTTTTAAAATCATGGTATAGCTAGAATTATTTCATAAGGAAGAACTTTAAACTGGAGTTCTTGATGGATGTTTAGAACATACATGTAAACAACAAGTTTTGAAGAAACGGGTACACCAAGAGGCGTTGTGGAGTAGAGAGTGTGATGAACTGCATGTATAACAGACGATTGGCCTAGAGGTGGCTAATAAAATAAAAAAGTAGATAAAGCATTGCATGATGCCTGCGTACCATAAACTGATAGGATGATCTATAAGTCCTTCTTTCACCTTTGAGAAACCCCAAACCAATGATCTTCTTGTCGTCACTTGCAAACATAACTTTGTGCACCGATTCTACAAAATAAAGAATCACAAGCAGTCAAATTAATTTACAAACTGTTTGATATTCAAGCATTTCTAGCCCAATGCACCATTAGCAACGAAATGTTAAACACATTCCAAAAATAATACAATGCAATGCATGGTACTTAATAGAAGAGATCTAGAAGAGAGCAATAGACGATATCAATAGTGACTAATGAACTAAATATTTCACAACCTCGCGTGTACAGTGTACTAACGACGTGTGTGACTTACAATACTCTGTTCCAATTTTAATTGAAATTTATTGCTTTATTAATTTATGCTGATTTCATATAAATGTATGGCGTATTTGCAGCGGTAGGCCTATATCGTTAACAGTATGGGTTCGTTTGTACAGCGTATTGACGACGTGTGTGACTTAAAATATTCTGTTTAAATTTTAATTGAAATTTAGTTAGCATTACTTTATTAATTTATGGAAATTTAATATAAATGTATGGCATATTGGTAGCGGTAGGCCTATATCGTTAACAGCAGGGGTTCGTTTTTTTGGAACATGGTGTAAATTTCTAGACTTATATTGATCACAGCATAATCGGCCATTAACTGTTCCTTTTTAACAATTAACTTTTCGAAATAGGGCTAAATTATTAAAAATGTTGTAGACTGTTACAGCCTAACTCTTGTAGGTTTACTTATGATAGCCTAGGGCCTATCGGAATCAGAAATTAAATTGTTACAAATACAATAGAAATAAATTATGATTAAGGAGAATTTAATTGAAATAGAATCTAATTATTGTCATGTTAAATTTATGTAAGAGATTGTTACTTCCACTAACTCGGAATTGCTTAATATTGATTTATAAAGTAATATGTTATAACAATATGTTAAGACACCAGAAGCTATGTTAAAATTGCCAAGTTATATGTAAATATAACTTCACGATTTGAACACAGACTCCTTCAACACATTTTTGCCTTAATAGAGGAAAAGCCTAATTGGTTTTAAAAGTCTAATTGGTTTACTAGTTTCATCAATACATCTTTACTTTGGCATACTGCTGTTTTACCTTAAGCATTCACAAACAGGTTTTTTATTCTGAACAATATATATGCCTAGCCAAAGTTTGCATTTCATGATTTCAATGAACTGGATACTATTCCCATAATCTATATTCATCTTAATTCTGAGATGCAACTGACCAATTTTGTAAGGAGTCAAGAGCTGAAGTGCGGTGAACCCATTAAGAATATCGACGAGCATCGGTACAGAATCTTCATTGCACAGAACGAGCTTGTTCCAAGTCGCGTCCGTATGTCCAACGTCGAGACTCACAACGTGATTCGAGTACAGATTGTACACTGACTCGGCCGCCGCCAACACGCTCTTGTCAAGCTGGCGTGACTGACGCCGAGTGAAGTCCATCGGTACTATGCGGCTCAGATCAAAGAGCCTTGCGCATTTATCCGCACCAGCCGACAAGATATTCCATGGCAATATTTCAATGATGGAATTGACGTCTCCCTGGTGCGCGTGGTAGATATGCATCAGAGTTACCGCAGGCAAGTAGTAAACTTCGATCGTTCCAAACGTCTTGTATCCAACGAAGGCTGTGGTGTGATCCAAGGAGAGTGAGAGACAGTTCGCATGACCTTCCATCGACATAGCCTTCCCGCGTTCAACGCCGGCGATCGTCACCGTCAGAAGGACAGATATTCCATCCTGAACCTCGTATGAGAACAGCACCACAGCCAGCTGACGATCTGTGACCTTCACGGCCACCGTTTTTCGCTTAAAGCTCTTCAGATTCTCTAACGAGTTGATGTCGAGACGGCTGTTGCTGTAATCAACGTCAGATGATTCAATATTGTCAGGATGACATTCGACAAATCTCGCTTCCACGAGGGCAAAATACTCAATGGGAATGCAGACGAAGTCGCCACCAGGAAAAGAAATACTTTGCAGCTCTTGGAAAGGTGAAATGTTACTGAAAATTAAAATCGATTTACTGACGGAACTTTTCTTACTAAAGTGCGGTTTCCACACAAGCACAATGCTATCTTTTATAAAGCACGCTTCTTTTACATCGCGCCCGTACATGTTCTTTCCGATGGTCCCAGTAAGGGCCAGCGTTTCGCCAGCAAAAAGCAGGAGACCGCTGTTGTCCACAAGGATTTGACTGAAGTTTACACGCACAATAATTTGCGTACAGTCATCACTAACTGCCAGTGGACTAAAAAGCTGACCCAATGGAAGGTTTTCTAATCGTTTCTTCGAAAACTTCAGCAGTGGTAGGATCTGGATGAAACTGATAAGTTCCATCTTCGCTAAATCCCTCCTGTACAAAACAGCATCACGGACGCCAATGAGGTAGTCACAATCGCGGGACAGTTTAACATTTTCAAGCAAAACTTTCTCTGAAATATGGTAAAGGCGCTTGTGAATCGGAAACACGCTCCAAAATTGCAGACCATGTGAGCCCCATATAATTACAAATTTATCAGCGTACACTCCGAGAAGATGAGTCGGTCCCTGCATTGTAATCTTCAGTGAAACATCTGCTGGTGCAATGCATGGATATACAGGAAAAAGAAATACATCAGGGTAAAATATCAGCAGCGAACGTGATTGGAGAACCATTATCTCGATACAGTCTGCGTTTGAATGAGGAATCCTTGAAAACCTTGATAATAGTTCCAGCTGCAGCAAGTCTGGCTTGTATCGCAGTGTTTCTGAAGCCTCCAGAAAAATACCTTCAATCAACAGCATTTCATCATCTTTTTCAATTATTAGATTAAAATCGGAAAGAACCTCTCTATACGAACAGCCCTTGAGTTTTGCCAGCAACCACGTGATGTTGCAAACAATTTTTCTTTTATACTCTTCTCTTATTGATTCTTCAGCTCCCGAGTGGTATAAAACCAGAGGCAAAAGTCGCAGTTTTCTCAAATTAAGATGACTTAAAGGTCGATGATGAGTTAAACGATTTGCTTTCTCAATGAATATTCTCCGCTGTGGAAGTGAAAACGGTCTCTCAATCCCTTCATTGGCATAAAATAGATCAGCTAGAACCCGGTTACAACGGTAATAAGTCTCGGAGTATACACGACTGCTGGATTTCAAATATATTTTTTCAATGGTGCAACGAATAATTTGATGACTCCAGTGAAATACATTGACGCCGTTCTCCTCTTTCTCCACTAACATATCTCCTAAGTAGAAGATCAGTCGTGCTGTATACATCATCGGACAGCGAATTATTTGGCTATTCGGTGGATCGACGAATTCAAACACCTCTGTTAGAACTTGATCGTCGCATGCCAGCGCGTCTCCCCATTCCAGATCGGTGAGCCCTAAATGCGTAAGAGAAAGGTACACGATTGCATGGCGCACAAACGTTCTGCCAAGAATCGATTCCAGTTTCAGTAACTTGGCGTCAATAGCTGCCTCAACAGTGCTAGCCACAACGATGTCCTCAACTGCGAGATACGATGGCCACTGCAATGCCTCATCGAGAAGCAGCATTAAATACAGTGGCGAGCATTTTTCTTCAACTCTTTCCCACAAAAACGCCAACTGTGCTGGTGTTAACGTTCTTTGTTTCCGTTCCAATGAACTTCGTAGTAACTCCTTCAAAGCTTCCTCGTCCAGCTCTAGCATAGCATAGCAGCAATTAATCAGTTGGCTTTGGAAGGCACTATCGATATTAGTCCACATTCTTACGTTTTCAACTGAAACACTGGTAATTACTTGACAGAACCGCTGTAGGTACCTAGGCAACCAATCAATGCAATAAGCATCGTCGTCGGGTTCAAGACTTTCAAGGCCATCAAGAAAGATGAACAGCTGCTTGTCTTCTCTCAGATATGGCCCAACCGCTGCAAACGTATCAGTGAAATATTCCCTACAAGTTTCGTAGTCGTCCAAAGGCCGTCGTTTTGGTAGATTATAAGCACTCGCAATCTGTAAACTGATGCTTTGGAGCAGGTTTGCCAGCGTACTTGAAAGTCGAGTTATGCCAATAAAGCGCAGAACAACGACAGACTCGCTTCCGAACTGCGTCTTAATATGAGTTGCCAACGCTGCGATAAGGGAGCTTTTACCGCAGCCACAACTACCGTAAATGATCAGTGGAAGTTGTTGACGTTCGCAAAAAAGCAATTTTTCACCGACAGCCTTCATTTGCGAAGCACTCTCAACATAAACTGCCATTTTGTTGTTGCAGGTCGTGGCATGGTGAATAATTTCTTCTTCCAGTTCATCGACGAAGACCAACTTGCGAACTTTATCGTCAAAATAGGCAGTCACAAGCTCGAAAACATCGTGTATGCAGTCAGCAGTAAGCATGCTTACGTAGGCATCAGTCGCAGCCGTCACGTAGGCCCTGTTCTCAGCCATCGCGCTGGCATCCTCTCCAATCTTTTCCCACTCTATGTTATACTGCTGCAGATACAACGGATTATCAAAAGCCCACCCCGCCTGACGCATGGACATGAGCCAATCCATTTTGAACAGGCTATTCCACTGCATGTTTTCCGATTGAGAGCCTAAATCCGGTCCTTGATCAACGCTCAGGCTTGACTTTTGACTGGTGAGAAGAAATTTGAAGTTTTCCAGACTGGTTTTCAGTAGCTTCAACCGACGTTGCTTTCGTTCGTTTATCAGTCGCATGCCATCAATATCGATGATGTCCACGTAACGAGGAGCAGAATCCTCATCCTTATGTTTCTCAATTTCTTCAATGTAGCGGGCGTAGCAAATGCAAAATTGTGCTTTAAGCGATATGCTTAGATGTATCTCTTTTTCAGTCACTGCAAAAATTACACGTTCAAGATAAATAAAGTAAACCAAACGGCAGTTTTAATTAATATGACATATGATTTTGTAGCTGCAGATTAGTCTTGTAATAAACCAAACAAAGTAGTGTACATGTAGGTCTAGAAACTAGGGATTCATCGAGTAAATGCTTTCTTGAGCATACATTTTGGAGAAGAAAAGAGGTTAATTACTATTTAATTAAATTCAACTAGCATTACAAATACAGCTCAAACATACTAACATTAATGAATGCAGGTATTACAATGATTGATTCTGACATAAAAAATGAATATAATTTTGTCAAACACCGAGCGCAGTGAGCAGATTCATAAAAAAAAATTTGAAGGCTTACTGCCAGAAGTGCGTATAAGGTCAGCCGTTTATCTCCCTAGTACACTACACCCGTCGTCTGTCTGCCAAAAGCACACATAATTAAGCTCCGCTATCTTTCTGGGGATCTGCATTGCCTACTGCCTCTTTTAACGATGACGTCATGCGCAGGCCTACTTCTGGCAGTAGGAAGTCATTATATTCACTACCGGCAGAGATGACGTTTCTTGGTTACTGCTGGCAGTAGATGGCCAGGGGCCATCTACATGTGCTATGGGTTCTATGTTGAGGATCGCAGGGGATGCATCCCCCCACCAGCACGAAAGAATTTATTTCCCATGTAAAAATTTGAAAAGTACTCTAAGGATAATTAGTGCAAAACGAGATAAAAAAGAGTCTCATCCCCCGCATCGGCAATTTGCATCCCCTCCTACCGGTAATTTAGCTATAGCTTCCTGTTAATCATTAATTTTTTTGTCAAACTTACATGACATGTTGAAGTTCTCCTCCATAGAAGTTTTAAGATATTTTTTATCAACGGCAATCTTCGTCAGTTCGTCAATTGCTTCAAATAGTTTCCCTTCCGTGCTCATCCACAGTCGAGTCGCCGTATTACGCGCTTGTCGATTGTAAATATCCAGATCCAAAATTCCATAGTTGGCTATCTTGCTCCTGATCGGCTTAAAATACATCATTATGTATCTTAGAGTTGCTGATGAAGAAAGCATACAATACATAAGTAAGTATATAACACAGCAGGAAAATTTGGAAGCAAAAGGGACTTCGGATAAACTTTAAGCAAACTAAGGTGATGAGATGTAAGGAAACTTTGGGGCAGATCCTGAGCTCCGCAAGAATGGGTATCAGCTGTAGATATATAAATGTGGAGACGAATTTGAGAAGGGAAGGGGAAAGAAAACGTGTAAAGAGGCACTAAAGAGCGATATGAAAGAAAGGGGCATCAACAGAGAGATGGCAAAGAATCAAGAGTTATGGGGAAGTCTCATCGTGGGAAACGTCCAACCCGCGTTCGAACGGAAAAGTAAACATTAAACATAAAAGATGATGATGAGCAACAGAGCCTGTTGTCATAATGAATAGCCCTGAACCGACCAGCCCTCTAGGTGAACTCGGAGGCCATCTAGGGTGGCGAAATTTACTGACCTGACAAAGATCATGGTTGTGTGTATGTACGTATATTCCACTTGTAAAGCACCAAAAATATGTCATGCTAACGGAGATGGCAAAAACATCACTTGCTTGAATTGTAGATGTGGTTGTGTATTAGAGTGTAGGGGATCGATCCGCAAGATGATCGGCAAAAAAATGAATGGCTGCCTAAGGCAAAGGCTGCCAGTTGAAAGATTCGCCTAGGGCATTAAGAACCCTTGAGTTTGCCTGCAGGCAGGCAGGGCGCCAAAAACCCTCGGGTTCTGACCCTCAGAACTCGAGCATGTCTACCCTCGTAATGCGACTGGCATTGCTCCACGCATCTCTGAGATGGAAGTTATGATAGTGCCACACCACAGATGATGACATCAACAATGACAATTGACCTAAAAGCGTATGGTGGGGGTTTAATGAACAAAAAATTAAGAAAAATCAAAGTTTATATCGCGTGATAGACATTGCAGTCGTAATACAAGTTATTTGTTACCTGCAAGACATAAACGGGAGGCACGGCATTGTCGTCCCTTTTGTACCATTCACCGATGAGCTCAATATGCTTCGTCAGGCCGTGAAAACTGAAATGTTTAAATGCCTTGTATTTCTCCAGCGACAGAGTCTTGGGCAGAAATTCCCGATCATACTTGTTGCTCAACATCACCTGAAAAATTGAACGATTTTGTGAAAGAGGTACTGCAGCAACAAACTACAAATAGCGCTAATAGTAGGTATGACCGATGTCGGGATAGATGTTCTACAAGCTCCTGCAGACTGAAGGCGTGCGGGACTACAAAAAGAGGATTGATAACGGCGCTCAAATGGCAGCATTTAGTGCAAACGAGGACACTCTTGGTTGCTACAGTCAGCTTCACACCATACGAGCCAACAGTTGAGTCTGATCTGGGGCAACTGGAGCGTGACTGACAATCCTTTTACTGTATCCCAAGCACCAGATCGGCCACTAGCGCTGAGCGGCTGGTCTAGTATCTATATTCACGTTGGTCTGTGAGTGTAACTGTCCTATTTTTTTTTGGTGCTTTTTTGTTTAGTGCACAGTTCTTCTGTGTAGCAAACGAGGGCAATATACAGTCCGGTTCTGTGCAAGAGAGCCGGCACAGAACAGCTCCCCCTTCTTTATTCGTCTCTTACCACTCGCCCGGGGAGTTCTGGACTGCAAGCCAATTCCTTATTCCCCGGCCTGCACCAGACTCTCCACGCTCCAGCCACCAGGGGGCTCTCACTGCCCTCTCCCGAGCGCCATAGGTTCTTTCGTTGTATAGTTTCACTATGGCCGTTAAAAATTCAGTAGAGTTTAATTTTTAATTTTTATATGTGTATAATTTATTTTTATTTTATTGTAAAATCTAGCTATTTACAGTCAGGATAGATCTATGATAAATTAGTCTATATGAATAGCGCAATGTGTTATGGCCATTGCGGAACTGTACTGGGTATGAATCCGTTTGACGTTATTATAAGGCACCGAATTTGATTCAGGCCATATTCACTCTGTTCATTTCTGCTTAGCTTAAGTCAAACAACTATTTTAAAACGCCAACTTGATGCTAGGCCCATTAACCAACATGTAATACATGTAATACATGTAATACATGTAATACATGTAATACATGTAATACATGTAATGCATGTAATACATGTAATACATGTAATACATGTAATGCATGTAATACATGTAATACATGTAATACATGTAATACATGTAATACATGTAATACATGTAATACATTTAATACATGTACCCTGATACACTTCGCGGCATGGCTTAGTTTGCCCATTTTGATGTTCAAGGAAGAAGCTTGAGACACTTTGTTTTTCACTTTGTGCTGTTTTTAGTAACAATCTTAGGTTTTTGCTGTGTAACTGTCACCAGTATAGCGACGGTCTTTTACTGTGTACATTTCTATCTCAGCAAGTTTGTGTGGCAGCTCTTAAGTCTAACTACATGTACATACTTTACATGTATACTTTGTACCGGCCTGTACTGGTCGCCTACTTCAGCGCGTTCTGAGTGAGTCCCGCTGAGTACCTGTAGGTCTTTTTTTAGACATATCACTTACATGTATAATGCCTGCCAATGTTCTATCACGAAGTCTGATATAAAAACATGTTTGATTTGATTTGATACTACCAACCGTGATAGAATTTACAGTGCATTACTTCGATAGAGTGTCCTAATCTCAGCCTTGTTTTCATATCAAAATGGGCCTTTATTTCTGTTAATATAATTATTATTCAATTATCTAATGAAGAACCTTTATTTTGTAATGGGAATTGTGCACGAAGAGCACAGAATATATCACATAGTAATAGTACAGTAACAATTTTTAAGGTCTAGGTCCTAAACATACAACAAAGAATGGCCCTGTTGAGTTCTCGCAACATCGTGTAATCTGCTGTTGAGAGATTTCGTAGTCATCCGGCTCATGTCCGGCTCCTTCTTCCATCGCACCCCATCGTAAGTCGACGAGTTGAAATTGCAAAGACTTTTGCCTCGCGATGTGACGCAACTTTGGCACGGCAGTCGCCCAAATGCCGTTGTGTTCCTCTCTCAAATCTGTGGGGGGACATAATATTATGTGTGTTCACAGGCCTCTTGCAGCGCCAGTGAACAAAACGAATGGCACAAAAAGTGCATGCCATTGAGACAAAATGGCATCCCGGACAGGCTCTCGTTATCATTAATAACGTTATAGGCCTGCATTCATTTTTGCATGCTCGTACAAGTTCGACATTTTTCATGATGAGACTTCTTCATAGCACCCGATCTTTTGCCATCTCTCCGTTTATACCGGGCACTCTGTGACTCTTGTATCATCGTGCCTTTTCAAGTTTCTCTCCTCTGCCCCTACCCACTTTCCCTTAGAACGTTCACATGCTGGCTCGATCCTAATCTCCTCCAATACATTCGTTCCGCATGTTGAACCACCTCGATCTCCCCTCTCTCATCACCTCCGCCTTACATCGGACTCGTAGCCTGCTTCTCAGATCTTCACGTTGGCATTCAGCGTCACTACACACATCCATCTCACCATTAGTCTCTCTGTTCTCTCTAACCACTGCACATCTTCCATCCTTGCGGGCCAAGTTTCACTTCCATATACCAGTGCACACTGCTGAAAGGTTCTGTAGAACTTTTGTTTCAATTTCTATCAAACAATCATTAATATTACAATCGGTGGAAGTTGATCAAAACACATGCTAAGATAAATAAAACTAATCATGCAAAATCGTCGGCCTACATACAGTTAAATTTATCAACATAGATCGGTTGGTATTTAAATACATTATAAAAAATTCAGTAGCTAGAATATCGACAATTCATGTTTCACATTTAATACTGAACATTTAATAGCTACATGTGCATGTATAGACTATAGCCCAGGCTACAGCCTAATGCCGCCACAAGAGCATCTTTAACTTATTTCATTTAAAAGAAATTGCTAATTTTTCTCAAAATAGGCAACTAAACTACAAGAATTTCCGAGGTAGCTATAACCAAGCATAAAATATAATATAAAAAAAATAGCTTTCAATAATAATGTTAAATATGCAATAATTTATTCAATTTTTTTTAGCAATTAAGCTATTTAACGTAACCGTTCGCTGCCATTATTGATGATGTATACATAATAATTGACATGCGCCTACCATTGTAGTTGGAACTGAGATAAATTCGGATTACACGCGACTGAATCTGCGGCAACTTCTGCATGTCTCCGGCCATCACGCGTTTTCTGGCTTTCAAGCGCGAGACGTAATTCTGCTTGTTCGGCATCACCTCAATGCTAATACCGGATGGATTCCTCTGCAAACCCAAATCCATTGCCCGAATTTCAGGCTCTTCAAAGTCGAAGGAACTTAGGTCAAACTCATCGATGACATTCCCGTGAAGGGTCATGGCACTCGCGACACTCATCAAGGACGACATGCTGTCTGTTTCACTATCAAAGCCACGTTGCAGGGCCGCGCTGTAGTTGGCAATAGCTGCAATGGACAATTATTATTATATTAAATGACATAATACATCATCGATATATTAAAAGTAATAACAAGTAACTAAATTTCAAAATGCATATAATACATAAAATTAAAAGAAAATAATGAAATGAAGAGTGTATGAAATATATATTAATTATATACGTATATTAGTAAGTATAATATATATGTGTAATATATGTTTAATATACACTGTATATGATATATACTAATATAGTATATATCATATAATAGTAATATAAACTATTGCTATTATAGTCACCCCATGGCAAACGGAAGATAAGAATTTTTTTTGGAGGTGAATCACGCACGAAGTTTAATTGATATGTTAAAATTGTCATTTGTTTGATGCGCATATGCTAGGAACATTCCCTTGCAACTAGCAAAGCTACATATCTATATGTGATGTGTGATGCAAAGCTACACAGATACATGTGACAAATACAATATATCTGTAATACAAATTTTATATACTTATGTAGCATTGCTTCAGGCGCGAGCCCGGCGGAATTACTGTTTTAAACTTGGGGCCGCACCTACAGCAATATTGAAATTTAGAAACAAGAATTTTTTTAATTGCTCACTTATCACAAACACAACTCACCATAACAGCATATGCTTAGTATCAAACCATGAACAGCGAAATTGGCATAAACTTTTTCCTATGTTATTGACATATAATGGCAATCCAATTGGAATGCACAGAGCTGTCGTTCCGCTCCGTCAAGCTCCGTTCACGTTGGATTTGCAACACAACTAGAGTTTGTCGACATTGCCTCGTCATCATTCATAATCTCCTTGTGTTCAAACAGCAGCAATGAGATTGAATTAAGTTCTCTTCGCTGTCCTAAGACAGTGCTACCAAAACTTTTTGGTGTCACGGACCGACAATTTTCACGCCAGTTTGTCAGTGACCGGCAACTTTTTGCATCAATAATTTTTTACAGTCGAATAACATTTTTAAATGCAACGATAGTTCGAACGGCACATGTCTATAGGTCCATACTGTAGGCAAGTACCGTTCATCAAATAGGGACACCAGAAGTCAGGAGGTTAGTTAAAAATAGCTGAAGTGCCATGAACGCATGCGTACACATTTGCAAACCTGACAGAAATCATCACGATGTATTGAACTAAGCACGTCTATCAAAAGTGAGAATTTGATGTACTGTAATCCAGCTCGCCGCGGACCGGCAACGGGTAGTCCGCGGATCGGCGCCGCGGTCTAAGGCCACCACGTTGATAAGTACTGTCCTAAGATGTGATCAGGGAGTCCAGAGTCACTATCTTTCCTATAGCATTCTCTTATCAGTAATTCTAAAATGGCGAACATATACCTGGATGTAAGTCGTTTGGATTGGAAGGCCAATCCTGCACGTTGTATCCAAACAGAGCTATGACGTCTTTCGTCTCCTTATCCAGCAGCATTCGTCGCACATTGGCTCCGATCGACAGGGGGTTGCTCGTCTCCCACTGCTCTTCCACCGACTTCATCATCGCCTGTCAAACAACGAAGTACAATAACACAATCATCTCAACCAGGCCTGTGGCGATGCGGATTCGCATCGCAATTTGCGAATCAATTTGACCCCTTTTGCAAATCAAACGCAAATTTGATTCGCAACATTTGCGAATCTTTTTTTCTTTGTAAATCGTGGTTCAATAAAATGAGTGATTGCATTAATGCATTGATTTGACTTCACGGCACGCGCGGCTCTATGAGTAACCATTCGACGCAGACCTTCTTACTGTACAAAACTGCGTGCTTGTATTAAGCACTATTGCTAACAATCCTCTCCTTAATACTTATAAAATATAGACCAATGACTCAACAGTTAGAATTTGTGTAATCCCTTGGGTGATTTTAAGATGATGTAAAAACTGCTAATCAAATTAATGAATTTAACAAATTTGCGAATGGTACTTCAACTATTTGTCAACCATTAAGATCAATGTTTGTTTGATATACAGCTAACAGTGTGTACCATAGTTAAATGTGCCGCATGACTGTTTTTAAATGGCTTTTAATGTCGTTTATGCATGATAATTAAGAAGAAGAACTTTTTTTTAGCAAAACTGCTAATCAAAGTTTAATTTGATTAGCAAAACTGCTTATTAGTTTTCTGGGCTTAAATACAGGCCTGATCTCAACCTAAACTCAAGGTCATGGTCGCCGGCGTCACGCCGGAAAGCTTGATCAAGGATGGGCAACGATGGGGTCAGGCTCGACCGCCATCTTGTCCAGGGATCGTCGAGTGTTTTGTCGCCATGTTTTGATGCACTAGTACTATATTGTACATACTACCTCATCATCATTTACGTTTTACGTTCACTTTCCTGTGCTAGCACAGGTTGGACGTTTCCTACGACGATATCCCCACAACTCCCGATTCTTTGCATCTCTGTATACGCATGCCACGCTCCTTCATATCATTCTCCACTGCCTCCCTCCATGTTTTCTTTCCCTCCCCCCCTTCCCAGCGTTGCCCTCCACAATAATAAATCTACATGGTGATACTAAATGTTTAATATATCTACATGCTGATACCCAATTTTCCTCATTCATATTCCACATGTCCGAAACACATCAGTCTTACCTTTTCTCACCATGTCCGTTACACATACGACACCCAGCCTAGCTTAATCTTAGATTTTGCTGTTGTTGTTTCAGCCCCTTGCGGAGAAAAGGTGATGCCTTATTTCGCCAGTTGATTGTCGCTAGTGGTGGTTCCACCATATCTGGTAGGCATAGTAGGAACACTTATGGCTGACGAATTTAAACCACCCTTGCCAAAGGGTGCACGAAGTGACTCGAAATCTTTGTTGTGGCCGGGATTTGAATCGGCAAGTGGCGCACTCGTAATCCGAGACCGCGGCTTAGA
>JAQIWG010001628.1:0-23518 GCA_034695025.1 Chamaedrilus cognettii | reverse complement strand
CTAACCCTAACCCTAACCCTAACCCTAACCCTAACCCTAGAACCTGAATGAATTTGAATTTTTGATTTTCACTTCGTTATTACATTTTTTACATAGAATAAAAAAATAATAATTTGGTGGTCGTATAACAGACAAGTACCCTTTTCTGTTTCGTCTTCTTTATTGGATAATAATCGTAACCACCACAATAAAAATGACCAAATGAATCATTGCAAATACGACGATTTAAGCACAATAAAAATCTTAAAATTAATCTGCTATCAATAATGATCCATTACTAGCGAATTTATTTGTCGTCCAACCGAGGCATGTTTCACTGTGCAATGGGTGCCGCGTTGTGCCGTTGCAAAACTGAAATGTACCGCAGTAATTGTACGTTTCTCCTGCGGTTGAAAAAAAAAGAAGTTAATTTTGGATGTATGTGCAGTTGTCAAGTTGAAATATGTGGCAGACGCAGGAGAAAGCGAGCGAAATGCGCAGGGTCGAACCCCAAATGTGCATAAGAGATGCACTACTCGCCAGAATATTGACCGCTAGCGACGCCACCCGGTGTGATACGACTCCAGCAGCCTGTTCTCGCTTGCAGTGAGCCAGTCTTGTCGTGCAGTCAGCGGTAGCGGTGGTCGCGAGTGTGTACGTTTCAGAGTTCAGAGCACTTCTGATGAAGATCGCGTTGTTGTGCTCGCTTGTTAGCTGCTGCTGTACTCGCGGGATGATGATCTGTGAGTTGTGCATCGAAGTGGATCGGGATACCGGATAGAGGTTATTCAGGTTAGTGTGCTATTGTGTCGCGTGTCGTGTGGCAATGGATCTAGAAGTTCAATTATCGTGATTAGAAACAAACGCTAGCGTACGCGTCTCGTAGTTTGGTTCAGCGATGAAGAGCGAAGCAGTAAGCGCCATCCGTTGCTAGCCTCTGCGACACGCTCGGAGAGCTCTGTGCTGCAGTTTTTTTTCTCCGATCTTCAAGGGGGTTTATGCGTTGTTTGTATATTTTCTTAATATTCTTATCGCCAGGCTCTTTAGTTAGGCTCTGCGCGTGGCCTGTACTTTTTAAATTTACGAATGTAAGTAATTGAGGTTTGCAAGATGCAGCGAGGCCTTATATTGGAGCAATACCCTATCATGTAGGCCATTGCAATAAACCTATCATCGCTGAAGGATGTCAACCAATGCTTTAAGGTGCGTGCATGGATGCAGTATCGATAATGAGTATCCTCTCCTGCAAACCGAGAAACAGAGAATTGGATTGCAGCCCAGAGCTTCCGGCGAGCTATAATAGGTGACTAAAGAATTGGGAGTGATTCTTTGCTTGGTCTCGAGGCACTGAACTGGACTGGACTGAATTACGCTTTGCTCATAATAGTAGTGCAGGGTTAAGGTTAGCAGGCGTTAATTGTAGCCTACGTTAAAATCAGAGTAAGCCTGTATAGAGTATATAGAGTATATAGAGTATATAGAGTATATAGAGTATATAGAGTATATAGAGTATATAGAGTATATTCTAATTACTTTGGTTAAAATTATTGACTATTATGCAAAATTGTAGGCCTACGTGTAATTTGAACGAGCAGGAGTAGAATTACGTGTGAAAATCGAAGCGGGCATATACAGTTTTAAATGGTAGAGCAGTTGCATTACACTTTTTTTATTAGAAGCAGGCGTAAGGTTACGCATTTTTTGTCGGGACTAAACCTAACCGTGGTAGTAGGCCTACGCCTAGTCTTTAAACGCAAAAAGTTTATGTCGAATGACTGAAATGTTCAGTTGCTGTGGGGTCTTTCTACGCTTTATTTCTCTTTATCTGGGTGGCGCCGGACTGGCATAACATTGGCGATGCGTGATGCATCGTACACCGTGTTATGCACTTCGATACTCTCTGATGGCGGCCGCAAGTTATTCGATACAACGCAGGCACCATATATCATCTGACCGCAACCACGCGCTGCAGCAGTAACTGTTACTGCAGCACGCCACACATGCAGCGGATGCCGATCACGTAGCCCCATCATCGTCTGTGAAATACTGCAGAACGACGCGTGAAGGAATTACGAAAAAAGGTGTCGCTTTCGAATTTCGAATCGCTAAAAAAGGGTGTCGGCTTTTGGCTTTTAATAATTGAAGGGGTTAGAGCGTGTACCACGTAACTCGAGTAATATGGTTTATGCCTGAAACGGGTTTAAACGCCTTACAATTGAGCGTTCTATAACATATAAAAATTTTGTGGCGATCGGATAAGTAATAAAGAAGTTTTTCAGTGCATGTCCCAGATGACTGCAGTAAGCTTATACATGCCCGCGGAGTGCCCCGCAAAATCTTTACATGCAATTTACTCGGTTCGTGTTTTTGGCCGTAATGCGGTACATGCACTAAGCCCTTCAATTATGAAATTAGTAAACGATAATAACATTTACACTACGTACAGAGAAACAATTCGACAGTCCAAAGGCAATGCTCCAAAATCCTGGCGTCCAAAAACCTGCAGCAATCGTTAGTATTTTGAAGCCTAAATTCAACATCACCGCAGCATCAATGAAATTAGTTGTCTTTTCGTTCGTATGTATTGTGTGTATGCGTGCTGAATTCAATCATTTGATTGATGAACTAAATACTTTGCTTTATTGGCAGAAATCGCCGTGTTATCGTGCAGGATTATTGCGTGGTGCCGACTGCCGAGTGAAATGTTCTGCTGTATATCAGCGTTCAGCGTTATCAACAGTTAAAATTCAGACCGACAGAACCCACGCCAAGGACAGTAGAATGATGACAATTTGACACACGCCGCTTTGACAAGTTTCTTGCTTATGGATAATTGGATATTCTATGGAAAGAAATTTTGAGAGATTTATCAGTTTTTGAACAACACCGCTATCCCGCAGTCAAATTACATGGGATGATCGGATCCTAGTACAACCACTTTTAAGCTGTCAAAGTGATCATCTAAATTTGACAGTTTGATCTATGGAGGAAGTAACTAGGACCTTGTGAAGCGAAAGGCTTCGTTCTGCTGATGTAGCTTGCTCCGCCAAGCAGCTTTATTGCATGTCAAATTCAGCGAAACGAAAAATAAATGAACAGAAAGAAGCCAAAGTAGAATAATCCTCGATTCGAAGTCTTACAATAGGGGAGCTTGACGGTCTTGATAAGCAATACTTGACGGTCTTCTGCCAAGGTAATATCCTATACTGCGGTGCTTATGAAGAATTAGTATTACTGATTGAATTTAGCGTTCGCTTTTGAAGAAGCAATATAGGGTACACCTATTGCGCAAGAAAGTGACGCTTTTATTGTAGTCTAGAATTATGATTTTGGGGTGTGCTGTGCATTGCGAATAGGACTAAGCTTGCCGAGGTGAATTGGCAATGAAATGCGGTACCATTAGCCTTTGATGAACTGCTGAATAGAGTTGGCATGCCTGATTTTATGCACGCTTCAAAGTTCAAACTTGATGAGCATTTGAGATGTGTTCTAAATCTGAAGCGTCATTTGCGGCATTAAAGAGATCTATTTTTGCAAGCGACGCTGGTGACACTATTATAACTTGTGGCTATCCGAGCACAAGTCTATTTTAAAGCAGTTGCGCCATAAATTCTGTGTCGATGTTACTATGTCATTAATCTGTGTCACTTCTGGTAGGAATTGGTGTAAGACTACCGCGATCTGGATCAAGATTATACGATTCCGTCCGTATGATGATCAGGTCGTTGAGCAACGTTTTCGGCTAGTCGAAAACAGGAGCACTCAAAATGACACAGCTTAATGCCGGATTGAAGATTCAGTAGCTAGTAGACGAGCCTATCTGGTACATTATACATGTAGCTAGTTCTTCCACGCTATTTCACTATACGAAACTGATACTACTGTCCTGCTTCCCTGCTTGAACACAATCACTTCGGATTGTAGAAAATACGATTGGGCATACGCCAGCGAAGAAGTCGAACATTTTGCAGAATTAACAACTGCAAATTACTAGTCATCGCTGGAACAACTCTTCAAACGACGTCAACCATGAGTTCCGTCAGCGTATTTGGCTCATTTTTCCGTTGCGAAAATGAAACCATCGAGCAGAGTAGATGGAATTCTACCACTACCAAATCCTTACACGGAACGCGTAGACATGATTTACCGCACGTTTTCTGCAGTAGATCTACCCTCCTGGCTACAACGCGATATCCATCCCACAGTCTCCCTAGTAGCCTATTGCTATTTCTGACTTATAAACGCTGCTCACTAGGCCCATACAGCCCAGCGTGCGGCCTAAGTCCGCGGCGTAGCCCGTCCGGCCTGCTCTGCCTTATAGGTCTGCTGCTGGCGCTAGCCAGCCTGCCTGCCGCGGCGCTAGACGCGCGACCTGCGCGGGCGGCGGATGACGTCATATCCAATCAGCGCTATGACGCCACGACGGCTCGACGGTATGACGTCATTGAGCGGGTTAACCAGCAGCTGCTGGCGCATTCGAGGGGACGGAATCGTGGATGCGCGGAGGGCAGGAGAAAGCAGACTCGAGAAAAGGCCGGAGGGGAGGGGGGAGCTGGGGGGAGGGTGGGGGGAGGTAGGGGCTATGAGGAGGGGGCGGAGTGCGAAATGCAGAGGCATTTTCTGCGCAATAAGACGGTGACGTGCAACGATGGTACGCGTGCGGGGTCAGTCGGCCATTTTGTTTTCTAATTTCTTCTTTAAATGGTGTATATTTTAAATTTAATGTAAAAAAGAAGAAAAATATATGATTTATCGATTGGCTGACAACAAGATGGTAGTATTTATCGCAGTATCTGTATTCTCCACAGTATTAAGCTAATTTAATTTGCCGTTTCTTTTCTGGTGTTTGCATTTGGCAATCATTTGGAATGTACTGCATCTGTTGTGATAATCAGCAGAGTTCAGTTTAGCCCTTACATAATTGGAGTAGTGTTACGCCTGCTGCTTATAAAACAGGTGCACTCCTATGCCTTTCAAAAGAGGAGTAGGCCTACTCCAATATCGTCCATTTTTACGAGTAATGCTGCTCCTACCCATTTCTAAATCTGAGTAGAGTTTCAAAAAACGTCGTTTTTGGAGTACTACTCCGAGTAAACTTATTCTTGATAATCAGTATAATTATGGACGGGACGCTGTCAACACTGGACACTGCTTTTGTTGCCACCATGGCCAGCAGAAGCGTGGAGCCAGCTTATATCTGGTTCTTGTTCCGTGTTTGTACTATTCACCATCAAGGCAGAACACTAAAAAGAAATCATAATTTAGTCCGTTATTTCACATGTAGTTAAAATGCACTTTGCGACCTTTCAACTTTGCAACTGCGACTTCGCGACTGCGACTTTGCGATTGCGACTTTGCTTAGCAAAGCATCCACTCCAGCGTCCTCCTCGACACGCAGCGAGCCTCGGCGAGTCTTGTCTGGCATGGCGTTTTTTTGAAGCCTTTTTCATAATTTTTCTTCACTATAATGCAGCAATGCCAATGAGGTGTTAGCTACATTCATGGTTATAGTAACTAGCGCAGCAATTCATGCAAAATAAATGTCACAGTAGAATGGTCAGATGTATTTCAAATTTACGACTCAATTCTAGACCATTCTTCAATCTTCAACTGACTCGTGGTATAATATAAATTAGTTCAGTCTCCTGACACATTTTATTAACTGGCTCCTTCTGCTCCATTTTCCAGTAATTGCGAGTTTTCCGCTGGCTTTCAAAGAGCCGCTTCCCCTCAGAACCTAATCTTATCCACCTTATCGTCCGGCAGATAATTTGACCAGAATCGCAGCTTGGCGGAACTTTGTTTGAAGGGATAAGACTATCGGCCGCTGAAGTGGAAACTAAGAATACCGTTGGAAGCTATTTATATTCCACTATTTATATTCCACACGGCTATATATGTTGAGTTTTTGCAAACGATTTTGCAATCGGCTGAGGTAGTAAACCGCATAAGTGGTCACTTCAGATTCTTAATAATAACTATTGCCGTCTTCAATCAACTTGAAATCTTTGAGATCGACTTGAATGCAGTTTTGGTCTCTGTTTAAGTCCTCGATAAATATTATTGGTATTTGCTAAATACGATCATTTGTTTAAAGAGAGATATTTTCTTTCACATGGCTACCACTAGATCGATTATGAATGACAAATTTGAAACGCTATACTTGGAATATATCACAAAATAAATGGATATTTTAGTGATTGAGGGATCTGATTGTAAAGCCAATACCAGATATCACAGGATATTTTTTATACAATGCCATATTTTATAATATTAAGCTTTTTATTCGACACAAAGTCAGATATATTAACATTACAAACAGTAAAAAGGAAGAAGGCAGCGAGAAAGTCACTGCAATGATTAGCAACTTGTGCAACAAAGCAGTAAAACAATGCAATGCCAACATTATGACTTAGGAACAAGTTAAATAGAAAGGAAAATAATGAGCACCTGGGATATTTTTGTCAAAACGCACAATCTAGGGATAGTTTTGGCCGAAAGCCTAGTTTTGAGTCAAACCCTAGGGATATTTCATTTTACTCTAATGTTTGCCATTAGAGAAAAATGGTTTGCTGTCGGTCCCGTTAAAAAATTTGCCGTTCGGTAAGCTTATTGTGTTCTACTACGGTCATGTTTCACACATTAAATGTGAGTATATTACAAAATTTACTTGGAATATATCACAAGATTTGTGGATATTGCAGTAATTGATGGATCTGATTTTATGACCAATACCAGATATTTTGAGATATTTTATAGGCCTAAAATGCAGCTATGAATGATGAGAGCTTAGGACTTATTTTTTCAAAATATTCAATCTAGGGATATTTAGTCAAAGACACCCAGAATCTAGGAATGTTCCATTTGGCTCTCATCGTAACACTGCCGCTGTTCCTTTACAATATCTGCTTTCCTGTAAGCTCATTGTGTGCTAGGACCTCTATGAACCGACCAACACTAAAGGGGATGTGCATTGTGAAATAAACTTAAGTAAACGATGGCATGACGGCTACTTTCATCCTTTCTACTACTTTCTTCGATTCAACGTATAGCGGCTTTGTCGACAATAAAGCCGGTGGATAAAAGGTTTTCACTTTCTTGACACGGCGGTCATTTGATTTAGTTGCGGACATTCGGCCGTTAATGGCCGAGCTTTTATTCGTTCTTTATTGTAGGTAGATGAGTTAACTTCGCCACGCTGTAATATCAAATACATTGGGTGTGTCTCAGGGCGTAAAGTATAGGCCTATAATAGCGGTACTGGCTTGTAAAGGAGTTTAATACACAAGGACAGATGTAACCAAATATTCGTTGTGATTTTCTGCTTATTTACAGAATAGTTAATTCTGTGTTTGCATATACACAGTAGTCCTTAAAAAGTAGGGCATACCTTATATTTTTATATACTTCAGCATGCAAGAGTCCAGGGGCCTCATTTACGTACATTTCTGAAGATTTTCTGAAATCTTTTCCTAACTGAAATTTAAAACAAATAAAATCCAATCGCCGACCGCCGGGACGTCATCATTCGGTTTGCGCGCGACCGTGCGGAGTTTCCGATAAAAAAGACAAGATTTGCCAAAGACTCTCTTAAGACAATCCTACGACTAAGATTGTCATAAGATATCTATGTAAATGAGCCCCCAGGAGTTGTTATGCAGAGTTTAGCCCAAATCGAATAATGTTTGTAAGAATTGAATTCCGTAAAGTGGGTGTTATTACTCATTTAGTATAAAATTAAAAAGGTTACGCTTCAAATAATGAGCTTACTATGTGGTGTGCGCTTAATGAGGCCTGTTCAAGCATTCAGATGTGCTTTAATATGCGCTATTGTTTGTGAAAAGTTTGATATATCGTTTTTGGACGACGGCATTTTTGCACTTTTTTCGGCAAACTTTTTGTGCCAATTTGAGACGAAGCTGTGCAGCGTAATACGCAATGAATATCTCAATGACCGCACTTTGACAACAATTCATCGCAAACGATGGTCTACGCTCGTTTATTTAATTCCTGAGAGTTAGCATCGTCGTGATCAAGTAAGCTGTGATTGAGATATTAGATTCTTGTATTGAACGTTAGGTGTGATGTAGTGACAAACGAATGCAATGAAAAATCTACTGTCCAGACAGGTTATCGGTACCGGCAGGGGTTCTACAATGAGCGTGGGATCTACCCCCCCCCCTGCCCGTTTGAACTCCCCCCCCCCCACCTCATTGCGTGTACGTGAATCCTTTTGAAGCATCAACAAGGGCCTTTCTTTTTCACATATTTAGGGGCACCCTGATCAATGAATATAAGACATTACTGACTTACTTTTATTCTTGACTTACTTAAAAATGGTTTACTTAAAAATGTTTATCACTTCAATTTTTTTCTTAACTTTACTCTGCAAATTAACTTTACACGCCAAACTAAATTGAATTAAGATATCGTTTTGTTAACGAAAGCGCAACAGGGAACTCGTGTAAAAGTTTGACAACCATCGCCAGGTCTTGAGTTTTTCTGATAAATTATTTATCTTTTCTTCTGTTCTTCAAAATGACACCCCCCTCCACAATCAATTCATGGATCCGCACTGCCCTGGTATAGGGGCTTAGCACCCCTCTCCCCTCCGAAAATATTGCGTTGGCGCCACCTTTGATCAATGGTACGCTTTCTCCTACTATGGCGTTGCGATGATAATGATTGCATTCTATAGTAACGAGCCTGCTATCACAGTGCTCTACAATGCTCGCGTCTATATGTTAATGGAACGTTTGAGAATTCAATTATTCGACGTTAGAATCACGAGAAATCGGAGCAAATTCCCAACGCCGATAGACAGGGCAGCGTTCTCACTAGACATTGCAAAATTTGCTCCGTAGCCGTGAAAAATTGCTTCATCTCGATCGTAATGCTAAACGCTCCATCCACAAAATATCGTGGAAAAATCTTTCCTCAAAAATTCAACTCACACCGGGGAGGGGGGGGGGATGATGACGAGAACTTTTTCGTTTCAAGCCAAAACTAGCTCGTAACCGGAGGAGGGAGGGACGGCAGCGTCTACTTCTTTCCTCCTTAAATTTGAACATTTATTGTTGAACTATTTTAACAAATTTAAATTTTCATTTCGCGCCTTTTCTTCTGTCCAAATTAATTATTAATGCTACATGCTCCGTATAATCACAAAATTCAACACCCCAATTATTCAATAATTACTTTATTTTTCCAGTACTCCATCACTGCTCTATTAGTATCTCATTAGTTTTGCTGCATTATAGTATGTATGTATGTATGTATGTATGTATGTATGTATATTGCACTTTTAACGCACCAAAAATATGTCATGCAAACGGAGATGGAAAAACATCATTTGCTTGAATCGTAGGTGCGGGAGAAGTGCAGCAGACTACAATGAAGAGAAATGGTGAAGAAGGCTTTAAAATAGCGCCATCTTGCTAATGCATTTTAACTAAAATATCCAACTGGGGGTTAGACCCTCGATTTCTCCATGTTGGAGGACTTGCTCCCAACAGTGAGAACCCTGGTACGGAGTCGAAACGACGCAATTACTGCAGAATCCGCTCCGATTCTGTGAAGTCTGCGCGACAGACGGTAACACTAGACTGGGGCGTAGTGCGGTGTGGCGCAGCCGGGTTTGAAAAGTTGGGGTGCTGTGTCAATTTCTATTCGGATTGATACTTGTGTAACTGTGAATTTGTTCAATTACGGAAAGTGTGTGATATTGATATTGACTGGTCTGCTCCCAAGGTCATGGCAGTGACTTACGTAGCTTTTAAAAGTATTTTCTTGTAATCTGCTTTTTTACCGTTGCTGTGGCTTTCCCTTGTACATATTCATTTGATTGCTGTTCTGTTTTAACTGTCACTGTATGTCATTTTGACTGTACCGCTTATTTCGTGTGACGAATGAATTTAATAAAATTTCGTTAAGGTCAAGAATGCAGCATTGGCATCAAGCTCTAATAAATTTAGGATGCCACATGATTTTTGTAGGAGGACAAAATTGTGGAATGTTTCTTAGATAAATGCAATGACAAAATACATCGGACAGACCGTTATTCTAAGATTGATGGACAGAATGTCGATATTTCGAGGTGGTGCAGGCCCCCCACGCTCCCTTCCCCTTCCCTCCCTACTAGCTCCGACGCCCGTGGCTACTAATGCTGAATGTCGTAGCACGTACTACACGCAGCCCACCTCTCCCCGTCCCCTCCACGTCCCCCTCCCCCCCCCCTGGCTCCCCCCCCCTGCGCCCCCACCCCCCCCGACGATAACGAGAGGTGATCTGCAGCGCTGATGTCGGCCTAATTATGATCGCAGGGGGATCAAAGCGGGGCCCGCCGGGCCGCCGCCGCGGGCCGCGTGTCTGGCCGGCGAGGCGGCGAGATCAAGGCCTTTGATCGGTCAGCGGCGCGCCGCCACTGCGAGCGGGCGGGGACGGCGCAGATGAAATTAATTTTTGAGAGGGAGGGGTGATTCTGTTGTTTTTTTCTGTAGTTTAGGGACCGTGTGTAGCACACAAGGGCTATGCACAGTCCGGTTCTGTTCAAGAGAGCCGCACAGAACCTCTCCCCCCTCTTTAGTCGCCTCTTACGACTGGCTCAGGGAGCGCTGGACTACAAGCCAATTCTTTGGTCCCCGGTCTGCAGTGGGCTGTGATACTGAAAAACGTGAAATTTTCGCTGCGTGCAATTTTCGCGGTTTTGCCTCCCAAAATTTTTGCTACGCTGAATGAATTTTCGCGTTTTTTTGGCACTCCATAGCTTGTGCAGCTTTATTTTGCTGCATGTAATTTGAGTGGGTTTTAGCGATTCGCAGAATTCGCGAAGATTAAATGCGAACAAAAATTGAATGCAAGCAAAAATTAAATGCAAGCGAGAATTAAATGCAAGCAAAAATTAAATGCAAGCAAAAATTAAATGCAAGCGAGAATTAAATGCAAGCAAAAATTAAATGCAAGCAAAAATTAAATGCAAGCGAGAATTAAATGCAAGCAAAAATAAAATGCGAGCAAAAATTAAATGCAAGCGAGAATTAAATGCAAGCAAAAATTAAATGCGAGCAAAAATTAAATGCAAGCGAGAATTAAATGCAAGCAAAAATTAAATGCGAGCGAAAATTAAATGCAAGCGAGAATTAAATGCAAGCAAAAATTAAATGCGAGCAAAAATTAAATGCAAGCGAGAATTAAATGCAAGCAAAAATTAAATGCAAGCAAAAATTAAATGCAAGCAAGAATTAAATGCAAGCAAAAATGTCATATTTTACATTACGGTATGTGAATCTTTAGTTCGACACACGAGTAGAGTTGTAAATCGAACAAAATAGAATTAGTAAAGAACGTATAAGTTAGTGTTTTCGAGTTAAAGTTATAGCGTTAGATAGAGCTTTAATTTGTGTTACGACGGGGGAGGAGGGGCAGTCGAACAAGTTTTTCAAACCAGATATCTTTTCCAGCGTTGTTGTCACTGAACTTTTGCTTGTGATTTGTTATTTAGGGACAGTATCTGATATGAAATTTAAATCGGGTCAGAATTAGACGATGAGTGTACATTTTAAGTTGTGTTTTTTCGGGGGGGGGGGGGTATAAAATAAATATTGTAGCCGCATTTAGCCGCGTAGTGGCGACACTGGAAGTGAGCCAAGTCGCAGGTGCGAATAGAAGCAGTGTTGGCGAATAGCGTACGTGTGTGACTCTTTATCGACTGCTGTTGTAGGGCTAATGCGGTACAGTGCGGGCAAAACGATTTCATCAATGGTACTCTGCTTCCCGCCCTACCCCCTCCCCCCCCCCCCAAACCACCGCTAATAAATGCTGTATAATGACCAGTGATGCCAGTGCTGGATTTTTATCCCTAGATTTTGGTATATTTGTTTGATTTAGCGATCTGATTTTAAAAGAAATACCCAGACATCTGGGTATTTTGTTTATAAAACGGCGCGTTTTGTAATGGAAGCTGGGTGTTTTTTTGGCTGAGATACCGATCTGAGATATAGATCTAGGTATATTCCATTTTGGTCCACTGGCAAATGACAAAGAAATTGAATGAAAATGGGGGTAAATTTCAAGGAATGTACTTAAACTCTAGTTCCGATGATGAACTCTTGAGTATAACGGCGGTACTCTGAAACCTAAAAGCGAGATTCTGTCGTAACGTGTCAAAGTTAATGATTTTTTAATGGACGATTACTTTAAAATTGCGAGTGCAGATCATTAGCTCACCGCGTTTTGAGCTGCTTGTACTTGGTCTGCAATGGAAATGTTGGGGTTGCGTGTAGGGAAGGACTCCTCAAAGTATTCTAGCAGGAGTTGAGAAAAACAACTTGAGAAAAAGAAAAAGAAAATTTAGAAAAAATCTTTTAGATAAGTTGCAAGGAGAGCAAACAGCTGCGTCACACTATTACAGGGGTGATGGATAGAGGTTCACGCGTTAATACCTTACTGGTTTTGCTGCATTATAGTGAAGAAAAATTATGAAAAGGGCTTCAAAATAGCGCCATGCCAGACAGCCTCGTCGAGGCTCGCTGCGTGTCGAGGATGAGTCGCAGTCGGAAACTCGCAGTCGCAAATTCGCTAAGTCGCAAAGTGCATTTTAACTAAAATATCCGAGTAGGGGTTAAAGAAAAATGCTTTTTGAAGGATGCACTTCCTTGCCCATCATTGAATTCTCTTATTAATACACCGCCGTTAAACGAAGGATGTGATTGAACTGGACCGACTTGCCGCCCACTTCTGAAGGTGTCACTGGAGACCAATACTCTGGATTGGTGTGGATGCGTAGTCTCAATCCAGACAGCAGTGTGGAGTGTCGAAAAATATTGTTTGACCTGATATTGAAGTATGGAGATCTATCCAAATTTGTCTTGGTTCTAAATGCCATATAAACACGCACACCCACGTGGGTTTTGTAATTGCATTCTCAGCCTGTATGTCCATAATTTGTAGCCATGGACACTCGCCCTCCACTTTATCCTAGCCTTCGCATCCTCACGTCTTAATTCGTTAGCTTTCATATCATACTCTGCCAAGTCTTTTCACGTGGTCGTTTTTGATCTCTACATCTTTTTCCATCAACCTCATAATACCTACCTCATAATCTACCTACATTTCCGCACCAAATCATGGTTTGTTCCCATAACAGGCCCCAGTGCCCCAGCCATCTCAATCGGTTTCTTCTTGCCATCCGGGAGGTGGTAAAAGAACAGCCGACTGAGATGGCTGTCGTGTGTTTTACCCCAGCCATCTACAGTATGTGCGACATGCCTTCAACGGGATCCTAAGAGTGGATTCTATAGTCTCTTAACTGCCATTCAAAATAACTCTTTGCTTAGTCCATTTGAACTGATAAACAATGTCATTAAATTAAGATGACGTCTTAGATTTCGAGCAAAATAACTTTCTGTTTAACCTGAATCGGTATTAATCTCATTTTTTGTGGAAATTTTTATTTTAACTTTTACTGATAATTATTATTGAGAGTTTTTTCGAATGGCAGTGAAGGGCTGCCGTTAAATTCCGTTCCTTAGCGAGAACTTTGCTTAGCCGGGCGTAAAGGTACGTCTATAGAATCCACCCTTTAACCATCATATCGGCACTAGACTAGATAGCCTCTCTTTCAATCATACTGTCCTTTAGCCATCTCATCATTCTCTGCCTAAGGAATATTCTAGAATAATGGAATTGTTTATGTTTTGCCTGCATAGGTTTTACATGCGGAAAGCGCGACAGCCAAGCACGCGATGGCTCGTTTTTCTGGAAGGTAGTCTAAAATGGAAGCTGCATCTAAAATAGCTTATAGCAATTTTTGACTATGCCGTGTTGAATTTGCGATTGCAGAATATCAACTTTGCGTGGCGTTTTTAGCATGCTAATGGCTTCGAATTTGGCTCTAACAGATAGGTGTCTAAAATATGTTATCATTTTTGACTATGCTATGTTTGAGTTTGCGATTGCCGAACATATTATCTTCACGTCACATTAGGAACATGCTAGAACTTCCAACTTGGTTCTGAAATACGCGCAGCATCTAACATGTTCTACTTACAATTATTTTTGACTGTAGGCTACCATGTTCAAGTTGCTGTTAATACTGATGCATTTCATTCAACACAATAAGATTTGTAAAACAATTTGCTTTTCTTCTATAGTGGACACTTGAAACAATATCTGTCATTCTAATTTGTACTGTTCGTTTCCAAGGCATCGGAGCAAATTTCATTTAATTTCATATAGCTGACCAGACTGTAGCCAGACTCTTTTAATCCTTACTCGCCTCTCAGGGTTCGTGCTATTTAATGAACCGATGAAAGCCCATGGCGAGGGGAAGTCCCAAATGACATCCACAAACTCCTTAACGGACTGTATGCTCGGTTCAGTCTTGTTAATTAATTTTTTGGGTGCGCAGGTGGTTGGTTCTGTTTTGACAACAAAAGCTGTCAGAATCGCTGGCTCACTTCTCCAAATCTCATGAGCTCCACTTACTGGCCCTCGACGAAAAAAGGCAAGACCTCCTCATCGTAAATATTTTGTTTATTTTGATTGTGTAAATATATAGGCTGCAATTTCAGAAAATTGTTGTTGGTATCTTTAAACACCGCAGTTAACACAATTTTTACTATTTTCTTACACACCCCCTGCAGGCCGGGGAACAAAGAATTGGCTTGCAGCCCAGAGCTCCCCGGGTGAGTCATAAAAGGCGACTAAAAAAGGGTGAGCGGTTCTGTGCGGGCTTCCTTGCACAGAACCGGACTGTATATAGTCTTTGTGCTACACACGGTCCCTAAGCTATGAAAAACAAAACAAAACAAAACCACTGGATACAACTCACCACTCCCCTTTCTCCTTAGAACCGCCGCTGGGTGGTGGAATTAGAACGCCTATGTTTTGTCGTGATAGGTCACGGGATCCTGTCGTGGCATCGTGCTGAGAACCCGTTTATTCACGACGGTAACCTTGTGTCCATTCCCTACTGCAGCAGTGACGCATGGACCGGGGCCGCCAGGACCGCCAGGAAAGGTTTGCGTGCGTTCTGTCAGAGCTGTTTTTCATTTATGCTCTGTGCTTAGATCCCCTGCAAGCCGGAAAACAATTGAATTGGCTCGCAGCTCAGAGCTCCCTAGGCGAGTCGTAAAGGCGACTAAGGAAGGGGGAGCGTTTCTTTGCTCTACCCCAACCATCGAACAGACTGTGATAGTCTTTGTTACTGCACATGGTCGTTAAACTCTCAAAATCGGTGCTCAACCAAACCAAAACAACCAAAAGCTGTGCGGCGGAGCTGCCAAATGGCCAAAAAAATTTCGGCGTTTCTTAACTGCGATTATTAATTTTCAAGGCTTTTCTAAACAGTGTATTTTTGTGAATTTTTAAAGCTTTTCATAGTTGTGAAACGTGGATGGGTGCAGGAGAGTTCTCGTACATGGGAGCGGCGATAGTGGAGGAGGTGATTGGTGAGCTGCTGCAGCATTACGGCATGGGATCAGCCTCCAGGCTCTACCTGGCTGGCAGCAGGTACTCCCACATTGATTATTTGTGTTACACTATGAATACAAGACAGGCGTTCAATGTGCACAGAACTGGACTGTAATAGTCCTCATTACTACACAGGTCTTTAGACTTCCAAAGCCACTACTTCTTCAACTTCAACTTCTCTGCTGCACTCCACCCTATTAGATGATTATTTGCATGGCTGACAACATTAAGCACCTATGCCAAGGGTGCACGAAGTGACTCAAAATCTTTTGCCTCGGCCGGTTCGAACCAGCTCTCTGCAACACTTTCAATCCGAAGTCCGCGACTTAGACCACTCGGCCACAACGCTTTGACACTACATAACAATGCAGCACGGGCATTAAATTAATTTGCATTGGGGCCAATTTCAAAATTGGTTTTAAGGCCCGGAGCCATTTCTAAATTCACATTGCATTATACAATAAATAATGTCACATTTAATTTATTAATATTATTATAGTTCCCTATATCGAATATGCACTACTTGACTAAATTTTGTTTTTTTTCAAACAAATGAGCACACGGAATACAATTCCACAAGGTGCATCTACCTAACTTAATAAGATTATATACTAAGCAATTCGTGCAGTTGTACAAGAATGCAGAATGTGCTGCAATTTGTGCAATCATACAAGAATGCACAATGTGCTACAAAATAAAAAATTTGAGGTCAGAGTCAAAATAGAGAAATGTCAACCTTTGTGCAGGATTTTAAGCATTTTGGTTACATGACGTGTGTGTAATCCACTGTACTGACTAATCTAGTAAGTAATTATAGTGATTTCATGTATTTCTTCTTTAACAGCGCGGGGGGTACAGGCGTCCTTCTAAACATCGACCGCGTGGCCGCCAAAACTGCACGCTGGTCCCAAACGACCCTCGGGGGGGTGGAGGGTGGGGTAGGGGGGTCGGCAGGGAGCTCCAGGGGGAGCATGGAGGTGCGGGGCATCTCTGACTCGGGCTGGTTTCTGGATAACCTCCAATATCGCCCGGTGGAGTGTACGGACTCGCATACTTGTTCGCCGGCCGAGAGCGTCCAACGAGGCATTGGGTATCAGAAATGTCATTTCTATTCATCATTTACGTTTTACGTCCACTTTTCCGTGTCAGCACAGGTTGGACGTTTCCCGATGAGACTCCCCCGCAACTCTCGATTCCTTGCCATCTTTCTATTCATATCTCGCTTCTTCATATTGCTCTCCACCGCCTCGTTCCATGTTTTCTTCCCCTTCCCTGTTCCAACGATCCCTTCTATCTTAATATATCGGCATGCGGATACCCAGTCTTCCTCATTCATGCGTTCCACACGTCCAAATCACCTCTGTCTCCCATTCTTCACCATGTCCATTATAAATACGACACTTAACTGTTTTCTCAAATCTTTGCTTCGACACTTGTCCCTCAATGACGCTAAACACATCCATCTCACCATCATTTTCTCTGTCCTCTCTAATCTCTGAAGATCCTCCACCTTCGAAGACATGTCTCACTTCCATGTACCAAAGTACTTTGCACATATTTTGTAGAATTTTCCTTTCAGTTTCAATGAGACACCCCTTGCTGTCAAGATAGGTCCAAGTTTGTTAAAGTTTGCCCAGGCACTTCTCACCCTAGCCCTTGCTGCCTCCCCTGCTCCCACTCCGCAACTTCTATTGACGGGCGTTAAAGTATACTGTTTCCAAAATATCAGAAATTTAATGCCAGTTTAGCTGTTAATAAATGAAGATGCTGACATTACGGGCTTTCATAAGATTCTCGCGCGGAGCAAACGTTGGGATTTGGATCATTAGATAAGTGAATCTATATACAAACTAAAAGATTTGATTAATTTTCTGAAATATTATATCAAATTGGTTATGCCTTTAGGATTGGGATACTGTGATAGCACAATCGTTTTGGAATACTTGCATTGGAGTTTTACTTGCATTTATGTTGATTAACGTTATTACTTTGTCTTTGTTGTTTTCTACTTGCATGCATTTGTGGCCAATTAAGTTCTGCATTATGCATGGTTTTTTTACTAAATCATTGCTGTTTTTATTTTGAATTTGCATTTCTATTTCTCACAGTTCCTCTTTTGTCTATATTCAGATTATGGAACGGGCAGATACCTGAAGCCTGCCGTCAGCAGAATCCGCTCGAGCCTTGGCGCTGCTACTTTGGCCACGTGATGTTCAGCAGCATACAAAGTAAGACATGCAGGCTCATTAGCATATCTGATTGAATATTTACTGTAGACAGCTGTAGGCATAATGCATGGCGTGAGTTAATAAGTAGAAGAATATGCTAATTAGTTACGATTGAGCGTTTATCTATGGATCAAAGAAAGCCATTTGTTTCGAACCATTTGCCTTTTTCCATTTGTCTCGAGCAAAGAAAAGTTGTGTGATATGTTCAAACCACAGAAATCTGAAGCCTAGAATGCTGATGCATTAGCTGCACAATTCTGTAAAAAGAAGGATCTTTTTACCAAAAACGGAAGTTGATTTGAATTATGGGTAATCGTTGCTAATTATTGGGATTGGATATGAAAGGGTCATGACCCTGTTGATCAATTGTTGACGGTTGGTAATTGATTTGGTCCGTGGGCCAAACCCCGCCCCCGTTATCTCCATACATGCCTCGATATACATCATGTAGTGATCCCCCTTGGTTCAAACATGTATTCTGAAAAAGGTCAGTTCATTTGTTTTAGTGTTCCCTATAACCCTTCTTGCTTCAACACTTCTAGTGCCTTTTTACTTGTGCAAACCAAGTACTAAGTGTCTTTTTTTTCCATGATGGCAATTTAGAAGATATTTTTGAGGGATGGTGGGAAGTCTTTTATTTTTTTGTCGTTTAATTTTATTTCATGAATTTTGTTCATTCTGGGGTAGTTTTCAAAAGGCATTTGAAATTTAATTTTGCGATCGCTTAAATAGTGCAAAGCTTCAGGAATACAATGACTCTGCACCACTTTACTGATGCGAAGCATGAATCGGCTTGAGACAGGTGATTCACTAGGACCGTGTTTTTCCATCTAGTGTTAAGATTTTAATCAGAGATTTTTCTGCAAAAACCAATCGCATGGCGCTAAATTAACCATAGATCAAGCGTTCTGCGCGCTCATTGGGTGTGATGACGTCATGACCTCGGATTAAATTTTAACGCTTAATGGATAAACTCAGCTGAGATCACACAGCTTTTCTGTAAGCATGAAGGAGAAATCTTTCAGGTAATATAAATTCTTTGGTCTGTTTCAGCTCCTGTGTTTGTGGTCCAGCATTTGTTTGATGAGAGTCAGCTGATTGCGAACAATGTGGGACCCCCCGTGCTGCGTCACCAGTGGGACTACATCCACAACGTGGGCTCCGACATGCGGCGCACCCTAGCGAATGTCTCGTAAGATTCTATTTTACTGTATTCGCTGGCGCACCCTGGCGAAAGTTTAATATTACTATGTGCATCTGTTTCACTGTTGAAAAGGTGGAAAACCTACTTACATAGTTTTTACAGTTGCATACGTTGATTATAAATAATCATTATTATTGGGGATTTGTGATCCATTTTGGCTTTCGAATGCGTCACTCTGGACATTTAATTAAGTGTGGGTTAGGCTTTGTTAAATAAACTACTATCATTAGAGGCTAAATTAATGCTTGTCATTGCCCTTACATCTTTCTTCAGAGTTGAAATAAACAAATTCGATCTTTCTCGGGTTGAGACCGTGACCACCCCAGGAGGGCTTGATATGGCAGAAGGCCTGATTTTTGGAATTTATGAACCGTCAGGTAACAAAGACTGTTGCAGTCTAAAGAATCGCCCCCCCCCCCGCCTTATTTAGTTGCCTTCAATAACTCCCTGGGAAGTCTGGGCTGCAGATCTATTCTTTTTTACCCCTGTGTGCAGAAGGGGCCATTGCCCCCAGCTTATATTTTTGCCCGTTGTCAGGGCGGTGTTTGCGCCAGCCTGCCTGTCTCACATGCTCATCACCCGGCGCGAGTGGTGGAGGGTGAACATTGGGGGGGTCAGTCTTCCCGACGCACTTGCCTGCTGGGAGGGGGGTCTCGACCGGCAAGGAAACAGGTCTGTGAGATTTTAGATTTTTATAGTATTTAAATGATATGTATATTTTAATGTATATTAATTAACTGTTTATCCGCCTACTAACCGCCTTTTTTGACTTCTATAATGTTAATGTTCATGTTTTCACACAGGTTAGACGTTTTGCATCCTGGACTGCTGGAGCTGGGTTTTTACGGCCGGATGCCCTTCCTGACGCCAACCAAATAAATAATTATCTAGTACGGGGTTAGCAGCTAGCGACACTTGTGTGTTTAGCAGCCTTGATGAAAAATTTTTCTTTTTTTTTCCTTATCTACAATTACAAATTTTGAAAGGATCATTAAATTTTTCATGTTTCTAATTTTTCTTGTGGAATTTATCAATAAAATCAAAATTAGATTTGTGGTTGGGTTATGATTGCAGAGGCAGGGTAGGGCATCAACGTTCATCCAACGATGAAGATCTTGAACAGACGAGTGACTCTGACGACTCAAACAATAAAAGTTTGTTTAATTTTTATATTTACATGGTATTTTCAGATTTTATTGAAGTCTTTTTTTATAGTAGTGATATAGGCTAAAACTAAAATTTGTGCTTGAACTTTGTCAAGGCTGGAACCGCCTTACGATCATACTACCCATAGGGATTTCAGAGTACTACTCCACTTTTACATCTTTATTGACTGCGAATCAGGCGTTTATACACTTTTCTCCTATATTCACTGAACAGAAGTCCGATATTAAATATGAAATATTTAATAATGAAATAGAAGAATAAGCCAGGTATGCATCAGAACAATTATAGAATAGCTTGACAGTATCAGAATTAGAATAGATGCCTGACAACTAATAAATAAAGTCTTTACACAAATACGGAGTCACAAAACCAGTTACTAACTTCCTATCCATTACACAGCTTCCAGCGAGCCTTCTGGAAATCTACGGCGGTCTCCCCCGACAGCCGCCTGTACCGCCGCTGCTGGGCATACCTCTGGATCGATCCCCGAAAGAGTTTTCACACGATAGATGGGACAAACCGCTCTATCTAACGCTCACTCTAAATACACGCAAGATGTAATGCTACAACACTATACCGTGAGCACAGTGACAGGTTACGCTTACAAGGATCCAGAGGCACGCCTAGACTCAACGACGTGGCGGGAACGACTGCGCAGCAGCAACAGTTTGAATTTCTGAGGTGCAGGACAAGCAGCCAGCAGCTGGCAGCTAGTAACTAGCAGCTGCCAGTCATGAAATACGATCAGCGTGATCTAAATACGTGACAAACTTAATTGCTGGACGTAAAACAATTGACTTCAATGCCTGCAAATCATTTGATTAAACTAGAACTGAATTTATTACGTGTTGTGATGTGCGTTTGAAGTTACTTGGTGCGTTTGAAGCTATTTAACTCTGATGGTGCTATCTTAGCACTGTACGCAGCGAAGTTTGAATGCCCATTTCTATAAATATGTACCCCAATTATTCTGTACCGAGTATTTTGTGTTTCATTATGCGATATATTTAGCGGTTTTTGCTTTTTAAAATTGTTAAACAATCAAACGACCAGCAACCCAAATGACCGATCGATCGAAAAATATCTTCTTGTTTAGCGAAAAATATTTTACAGCTGGTCTCAGGTCATTGCTTGACTGTTGTTTGCAGAAAAGAAGAAGAATAAGAAGGCTTCCAAGGAGGGGAAGCGTGCTAGACGCCTTCGCGGCCGGCACGATCCCCTCACTCCCCCCTCCCCTCACTCCCCCCCCTCCCCCCCTCAATCCCCCCACATCCCCCACTCTCCCCGCACCCCCCTAGTCGATAACCACATGCGTCGCACACGCAAAAATCACTCCGCCTCCTTTGTAGACGTAGCCACAAACAGCCACCGCAACAGCCGCCGCCAAAACCGGTCCGCCGGGTTCCGGATCCGTGGCCCCAACGGGGGCAAAATCCCCGCAAGAAACCTCTCCAGTAATCACCCCCTCGAATTAAACGCCCCCGCGACGAACCCCGGCTTGGATTCCAGTTCGATACGGGATAACGCAAACGAGCGGCGGAAAAACCGAGAGGGTTACGAAACATTGGGGGTAGACTACAGGACTAATTCTGGGGGCTTGGGGATTGATGATGAGGAGTTGGGGGGTTGTGATGGGAATGGGGTGTTTAGGGGGGAAATGGACACCTGCGCGTGGCCCCAGTGTAACCCGTCGTGCCCGAGGATGAGGAATCCTTTTACGGGTCGAGAGATGGAGTTTGCCGATCTTTTGTCGCAGTTTGGTTTGGATGTGACAGAGCTGGTCAGGTACTCTAGGCTGGACGTGCTGACCCTTCAGAGCTTGGATCACGGACAGCTGCTGCAGATTCTCATACACAGCAGCGTGTAGAATGATCTCGGGGGTGCTGGAGCGAATTGAGCTTATGAGGGTTAGGGTACAATAAATAAATACAATAAATACATGCGAAAATGGCGATGTATAAACCATGTATAATGGGCGGTTCGTCAGTTTTTATTTAAGAATTTTGTATCCATTTGGGGTTTCAGTCTAGCTAAATAAGTCTTTGAGGGAATGTGAGGGAGGTTACCGTGTTTGTGGGAGCACATACTGTGGTGGCAAAGACTACTACAGTCTAGTTCAGTGCCCCGGAGCCAAGCAAAGAACCGCTCCCCCTCCTATAGTCGCCTCTTACGACTTGTCCGGGGAACTCTGGACTGCATGTCAATGCTTTGTTTTTCACCTTTCAGGGTACAACTAAATAAAAAAAAAACGACTATTGTGTTATAAAAGCATTGATAATTTCTGATTGGTAATGCGATATTCGTTCATTTTTTTATGTGAAGCAGGGTTGGAAGGTAGAATTGATTGCAATCCAGCGGTTTGTCCATTTGTAACTTGTAAATGCCACCTCTACTACCTCGATGAACGAGATACGTGTCTCTTGTATTAGTTAGCTATTATTTTAATTTATTATACTGCAGATAGATTGGCTAGGTGTCGGCTGTGTAACCTGTAGCGCTGCTGCTGCTGCTGCTGCTGCTGCTGCTGCTGCTGCTGCTGCTGCTGCTGCATTGTGTCTATGTTTACAACTGCTACTTGTATTATTATTCAAGATTACTTCAGGCATGGAGTAATATTTATACAGGGTGGGCCCAAAAAAAAACCAATCCCGTGCTTTTAGCGCATCGTACATGTCTTAAGGTCTACTATGTCATGCTTTGACCTACTTGTGGCTCACAGGGATATCAGTGCATTCAGAAACCGAGCATTCAACTATAATTTTATGTGATTGATGAACACTTCGTTAGTCTCGACGAGTCAGTCTTGTTTTTTGGGGGCACCTGTACCTGTAATTATTTAACCTAAGGCTCGCATGCAATGAATGAAGCAAGGTTTTTTATTTCATGTTGCTTGCTGTTAAAATAAGCTATAATTATATTTTAAACTAAGACTACTCGAGAAGATATTAAAATATTTACTAAAACAAATTGTTTGAAAAGCAAAATACTTGTGTTTTATAGTGTCACTTACATTGGATTGCATGAACGCGTGTTAAGATCAAGATCCAAATTGATCCGACTTTGATCTTGATCTTGACATGCGTTCATGCAATCCAACGTAAGTGAGGATACAATAGTTACATGACCTAGGCTACCTAATTGCCTAGTCAGACTTTGACTCCGATTGTTTTTGCTTAGCCATGGTTTGCTCATTTTATGAATCAATATAATTTTTGGACGTAAATGCAAGCTAGCAATGGCCACTTATTTATCAAGCTAGCAATGGCCACTTGTTTATCAAGCTAGCAGTGGCCACTTGTTTATCAAGCTAGCAGTGGTCACTTATTTATCAAGCTAGCAATGGCCACTTGTTTATCAAGCTAGCAATGGCCACTTGTTTATCAAGCTAGCAGTGGCCACTTGTTTATCAAGCTAGCAGTGGCCACTTGTTTATCAAGCTAGCAGTGGCCACTTGTTTATCAAGCTAGCA
>JAQIWG010001627.1:0-23533 GCA_034695025.1 Chamaedrilus cognettii | reverse complement strand
TGACGTCCATTCTTATGCGCTACAGACAAGCCTGTAACGCCGTGTCCATGTTAACACAGGTTAGACGTTTATATTGGTCTAGATTTTTACGGTCGGACGCCCTTCCTGTCGCCAACTAGAATAATAAATTACTCTGGACGATGATTATCAGCTAGCGACACCTGTGTTTGTCAAGGCTGTGTTTAACAGCCTCGCTGAAGGGCGTGTAACACCATGGTTTCATAGATGACTAGTTACAAACAAAGTAATTTGCTTATCAAGATTCATCTATTATCTAAAGTGGGTAAACTAAAATTTTTGTGCGCATTTTACAGTTATTTTACACGTAAATTGAACCCGCATTGAATTCTACTTGAATATTTTTTGTATGAAATACCCACACTGTATACACCGTACACACTGAGACTTATGAACTTGTACTAGATCAAAATAGTGCAATGTATAAATGCGATTGATAATGTAACGGATAATCTTGCTTACCGCCAAATTTCAAATACTGTGCTTTTTCTTTTTTTCAGCTCCTGCGCCTCCCATCGCCCCTCCAGGTATTTTGTTCATAACAATATCATTTTTATATCCGTTTCGGCCTCCGGACTTTTGGCATTATTTAAATCTGCTACTAAAATTTGAGTGAATTCATGATTCAGACAGACTATGTTTGCACGACATGATATTTATATTTAGTGCGTGTTCAACGCTGTCATAATGAGGCTTATTTTTTAAATTATCTGAAAATCATTTATAATGATTATCACTCCGAATTGATTGTAAAATATAAATGTTTATTTTATTGTAAAATATTGATGAACAGTTTACCGTATTGTGACAATATTACGACTGACTATATTAGATACTATTTGTTTTTTCTTTTCTACATTCTGTTCCTCTTTAGGCGCGTGCACGCGTGACGTCATATTTATTCTGGACGCCTCTGGGAGCATCACGGAGCCCGCATACATGAACCAACTCAACTGGCAACTCGAGCAAGCCTTTGTTGCGAATCTAGTGACCAACTCTCTCACCATCAGTCCTAACTGGGACCAGGTTCGCTCCCTAGATACTTTCTTCCCTGCAGGGTTGGAACAAGATTTTTGTAATTGGGGGGACAGGCCAGGCCAAGAATTAACTTTATCCTTCGTCTACAGAACTCGAGATTTGGAGGGTGAGAAGGAGGGCAGCTAATTTGATCACTGCAGTCAGGCCTGGGTAACGCCTGCAAGATGAGGAACAAGGAATTGATCTGTATTTAGAGCTCCCCGGGGGAGTTGTAAAAGGTGACGAATAAAATGGGGGGAGCAGTTCTATGTGCGGCCCTCTGCGCAGAACTGGAATTATCTTTGACACTACGCATCGTAAACTCCCATCATCATTTCTGCTTTTCTCGTTTGCTTTTCCGTCTTGAACATCTGCGACCATGGACACACGCCCCCACGTGCCCTGACTACGACGGTACATTTGGAGACTGACGGGCCTTTAGGAGAATAATTTACAATTAGGCCGACACTTGATCAGTTAAGGCGGTGATGACATCAGTCCAGAGTCTGCGGGGGCCCCATCACACGCGAATCTATGCCATACTAACGATTCCAGGCCTAGGAAACTAGGTATCAAACAAACTCTGACTCCATCTCCCCAGCCCCAGCAGGGTACCGCTTCCTCCCAAAACTACCCTAGGGCAGGGTATAAAATAAGGGTGTAGTCCAACCAATTTGCATAGACCATAGAGCAAAATGTGGAGTCCATATGGTAAGAATGTGTAGTACTGATAGCATTTCTTGCATATTTCTGTATGTTTTAGTCTAGATTGTGAACTTTAAGGGTGAAATCACAGCAACATGTGGAGACTATAATTCGACGTGTTTGTGATGATTTGGGCATATAGGTTTAGCTACTCTATCAGCATTATGTTCAAATATGTTGAACCATCAAATTCCTTAGATTTTGCCCTGGGCTAGGGTGAGGCACGGCCAGCCTGTTCTCTCATGTGTGATTGTGCAGGTGAGCGTGATATCGTTCAGCGACCAGGCTCAGGTCAACTTTTACCTCAACACGTACAAGTACACTGCCGACGTCGTCGCCGCCATCAACAGGGTGGCGTACGTCGGCGGAAGGACAAATACCCCCGCCGCGCTGAGCGTGGGCGCATTGAATTTGTTTTTCGTATTTTTCTCAATTCAAAATTTATGAAAAAAGAAGACGGGATTGGTCTTGAATTTTGTTTAATTGCCTTCTTTTAGCTTTGTCAGAATTTAACGAAAATATAACCAGACAAAATAAAAAAAAGTTGAGTTTGTTTCTTCTTTAAAAATTTGCATTTATATTCGCCATCTGATGACTGATGTAAATGCTAATTGTTACAATGAAATAAACTCAATCTATTAACGACCTTGACCTATTAACGACCTTGACCTATTAACGACCTCAATCAATTGTTGTTGTTTTAGAAGAGGCTGCCTCATAGCCGACATTGCGGCAACTGATGGTAGGTATAGTAGAAACAAAAATGACAAAATATTGTAGATGCCGCTTGGGACGCCCAGCCTTAGCGTGACTTTCAACCATGCATGTTTTGCATGCAGATTTGCATGCATGTAACTAAACGTGTTGAGTGACTGAGTGCTGAAGTGACGTCACAGTTCCATTGACTGCTGCGCCGCGCGTCGGCACGCAATGTGCGTAGGCTGCAGTCAATTGCATTGTGACGTTAGCTCGCTGTTTGTATTTTAATTTAAAACTTTTCTGGCATGCAAATTTGCATGCTAAATATGCACGGTTCAAAGAGACACTTAGACTTTGGAAACCTGGCGTCATTTGGCTTTCATATAGAATCACCCCAACCAGTGGCGACCCTACTCTGTCTTGTATGAGTAGTTGGCGACGAACGAGGTGAAGAACCCCGCAGAGGGCGCACGAACCACGGCTGCCCAGATAGTTATCCTCATCACGGATGGAAACACAAACGTCAACCTGCCTGACCTTCCGAACTCCATTAGCTCTCTCATCGCAAAGAACCCGCTGCGCATCGGTAGAACTCGAGCGTATTTTTGAGCGTATTTTTGAGAGTATTTTTGAGCATATTTGCAAGCGCATTTTCAAGCGTATTCCAGCAAAGAAGACGACGCGTTGTATTAGTAAAGGTTTATGCACAACGATTATACCCCAGCAAGTTGGGGTACAAGGAATAGACTTGCAGACCAGAGCTCCCCAGACGAGTCGTACAAGGCGACTAAAGAAGGGGGAGCAGTTTTGTGGCGGCCCTCTTACACAGAACCGAACTGTCAGTCCATGTTATTACACACAGTCCAAAAACTACAACCCTCAATAATGAAGCCCAAACCAAATTCTTCGAATCTTAAAATCATAACTATTAAGCCTTAATGATTAGTAAGCTCATACTTGGTCCACTGCGGGGTTTTTGTTGTGTTTTATTCTTCGGTTGATTTTGTGATTTGTAGCCATTGGCGTTACGAATCAAATTAACGTGGCCCAGCTTCAAGCGTTCACCTCTCCCACTGCAACCGTTACTCTGGTGCAGAGCTACACCGAGCTTACAGCTGCCGCGGCCTATGTGCAGAGTTTGATCAGTCAAGCGTGTGGGTCCGGTGGAGCGGTGACTAACAGGCCCGCCACCGGCCCGGATGTAGCAGGTAAGTTTGCTCCATGTTCTCGGTAACATTATCAGATATACTGGTTTGTTTTGTTTTTGGTAGTTTATGGACCGTGTGTAGCACATTGTCCGGTATGCAGTCCGGTACAAGCCAATTAGGCTGCAAGCCAATTCTTTGTTCCCCGTCCTGCAGGGGCAGATATACCGGTAACCTTATACCAGTAGATACACTGGTAAGGAACCGTACCAGATCATAAACTCAATTTTTTCACATTTTTTACACAACCTGTTGCAGAGCGAGACATAGAAATGTCCGTGTTCAGTCAGTGTTAACATGCATGAGTCATAATACAGTTGACGCAATGAGATTTCTTTTTGCATGGCCTGGGCGTGGTGTATGTTTGTCTAGGCGTGGTGTATGTTTGTCTAGGCGTGGTGTATGTTTGTCTAGGCGTGGTGTATGTTTGTCGGTCTGGAAACAATCGCTGAATCGCTGTATGAGGCTTAGGACTTGTAATTTCTGTGCTGTTCAGTGACGACAACACCAGGGACCGGACCAGGACCAGGGCCGGGACCCGTGACAGGACCAGGACCAGGGCCCGGACCAGGGCCAGTCACAGCTGGTAGGTTACGATCCATTTTTGTCAAGCATTATCATCTATCTTACTATCATTATCAAGACTCACCGGCTAGCTGTATATATCAATGGTGCCAGTAGTTTTCACAGGATTTTGCATTTTGGGGGTGTTTCAAAATGTTGGGAGGGTGTTCTAAAAAAGGAGCGCTTGAAACGCCTTGGGGTTTTGGAGGGATTTTGTGAGGTATCCATTTGTACTTGAGGCGGTTTCCCCCCCCCCTCAGAGGGGGGGTTCTGAGAAAATGACTGAATGCTTCGTTAAACAGAATTTTGATACTATATTTGTAGCTGAGAGATATGATGTCATCATCCATCTATGGCAAGGTTTAATTATGATTCATGCCTAAGGATTGAAAGCAATGTGTGCATAAAACCGTTATTTCTTGCATGCAGGAAAAAAAGACAAGCGGCGAAATGACGTCACAGTTCCATTTATTGCGTGTGTGTGCTCGCAGCAGCAGCGATCATTATTGCATTGTGACATCAGCTCGCCGTTTGTATTTTTTTCACTCGTACATGAAATCATGCTTTCTTGCAACGCTGGGTAGGCCTATAGCAGTAGCCGCTAAAAGAGCCTACTAGGCTAATCTTGTTTTATAGCGTTCTTCATTTCTGTTTGCCTCAAGATCGACAAACTGATCTCTTTGTTTTATATTATTTTAAATCGTTTTGCTATGGTTTCAGGGCCCGGTCCTACGACAGTACCATCAGGAGGTGTTACTGGTACGTGTGACTGATTTACGTGCTTTTAATCTGTGTACAACAACGAACTGTATTATTTTCATTCTGCTTCCAATTCTTATTTCTTGTTCTTATATTTAGTTCTAATTTTTAGTTTTTATTTCTGGTTCTTATTTATAGTTCCCATCTACAAGTCATTGTTTCTGGTTCTTGTTGATACTTCGAATTTCTAGTTCTTATTTCTACTTCTTTTTTAAGGTTGTATTTTTATTTTTGGTTCCTTTTCTAGTTCATATGACTGGTTCTTATTTCTAGGTAAAATTTTTGATTTCGATTTCTAGTTTTTTTTCGGTTTCTAGTTTAAAAGACAATTTGAAATACAATGTCAACCTTTGGAAGCCTAACATCTGCAAAACGGTACATGATAAAAAGTAGGCACACCAATAAAATTCTTACAGCACATATTTATGTATGTTTGATAAAGTCTATTCGATGTCTGACAACAAGATTAGAAGTGTTTATGAGCCTAGTCCCCTGCGGGGTCGAGCCGCGGCATGCGATTGCGTTTCCTCTTTGTACGGCCACTGAGAGCCACTGTCGCAAGTATGCAGTCTCTCTGCTGTCCCCCGAGATGGCAGCCATGCGCCAAAGTTCTTAGTGATTCTAGTTCTTATTTTAAATTCTTATTTCTAGTTGCTATTTTCAGATAATTCTTGGTTGCAGTGTCCTTCTGGGCACTAAAGTTGTCTCAGGCCAACGGCAGCTCATTCTTCTTCTGACTAATCTGTTCTTTTTTCTGGTTCTGATATCTAATTCTTATTTCCAGTTCTTGGTTGCAGTGTGCTTCTGATCGCCGAGGCAGTCACTCACAGGCTGACGTTCTAATTCATATTTTTAGTCCTTGTTTTTAGTTCTTTTTTCTAGTTCTTATTTCTAGTTCTTATTTCTAGTTCTTATTTCTAGTTCTTATTTCTAGTTCTTATTTCTAGTTCTAATTTTTGTTACAGAGTGCTTCTGGGCGCTGATGCAGTCCCAGTCAAATGGCAGCACGTTTTAGCTCGTATTTTTAGTTCTTATTTCTAATTCTTATTTTAAATTCTTATTTCTACTTGTTATTCTAAGTCTTATTTTCAGTTTTTATTTTTGTTTGCAGCGTGCTTCTGGGCGCTGACGCAGTCCCAGGCAAATGGCGGCGTGTTTGTCGGCATGCTGAGCGAGGCTGCATGCCAGGTGGCGTGCGCGTCCAACGCCACGTGTGTGGCGGTGGACTACAACCTTGGGACCACCGCCTGCTACACGCACACCTCGCTAGATGGCAGGATGTACTCGCCCTGCTGCGACCGATACGAGCGTTGCAACGGTACGCCGTGTGTGTATGGTGAGATAGATGTGTGGAGTGTTGTTGAAGAATCATTGTGTCGAAACGAAGAGTTGAGAAAGAGGCTAGATGTTGTTTTTAAAATGGACATGGTGAGAAAGGAAGACTGAGGTGGTGGTTTGGACATACACATGAAACGTATGAATGAAGAAGTTTGGGTCTCCGCATGTAGATACAGTATATATTAAGGTGGAGGGTATCGTTTGAACGTGGAGTGGGAATAAAACATGGAGAGAGGCGGTAGAGAGCGATATGAAGGAGCGAAACATGAATAGAGAGAAGGCAAAGAATAGATCTAGGGAGTTAGGGGGGGTCTCATCGTGGAAAACGTCCAAATAGTGCTAGGACAGAAAAGTTGATGTACAACGTAAATGCTGTTGTATGTAGGTTTACTGCACTTGTAACGCACCAAAAATATGACATATGTCACAAACGGAGATGGAAAAACATAATTTGCCTGAATCGTAGATGCAGGAGAAGTGTAGCAGACTACATACAGAAAGCGGTTTTAAAGAAATGAGTTTTTATCCTGGGTTTAGAGGAGAAGAGAGAGTAACCCGAAACTTGTCAAAAACTGCTGAAACTGGTGACAAGACTTTGTCCACGCTTCACCAACATCCTCTATTTTTTGAGGTACGCTCTCCCAAAATTGGTGTCGGAACACCCCCTCTGTTATGTGTAGAGGGTGGTGCAGGGGGGCTATACCTGTATGACTTTTGTATTTTTCCTTTCAGCGAATCCGTGCGTCGATTCCTTCGTCGTCTACAACAACTTTGTGGGTGACGGTCAGGGTATGTGGAGCGCGTCTGCCTCTAGCCTCGACTCGTGTCAGCAGCAGTGCCTCTCTGACACCAGCTGCGTAGCGGTACAGTGGACCCACAGCTATTCCCCAGGGGGCGGCACCAACTGCATGATATACCGCAACAGCGTGGGGTCAGCCAGCGGGTCGTCGTCTTATGATCTGTACAGCCGCCTGCGCTGCAAACCTATCTACGTGCCTCCGCCGCCTAGTGAGTGATTTTACATTAAAACTGTGTTAAATTGTGACGTTAATTCTGGGGCGTGTAAAGTAGACAAGCCCTTATGTTGGTATTCACCATTGCGAGTTAATCTAGAGTTTGTCAATCGGCGAGTTGAGTGTGACAGTTGTCAAACCTCTATGCCTAGCGTGACGTCACTCAATCCGCCGATTGAGACAACTTGAGGTTAACTCACAATGGTGAATATCAATATTAGTGTCCGCACAAACTTGCTTGTCAACGAAACGCGTAAATGCGATCTGCACGGTTGAGCTTCTTACAAACTCGCGCAGATTGTATTTACGCGATTCGTTGACAAGCAAGTTTGTGCTGACACCAAGCACTTGTCTAGTTCACATGCCCAGAATTATTTTTTCTCCTTTTTGACGTTCAGATCCTGTAGTGTCAAATACATTGATATAATTTCCTGCAGCCAAATCCGTTAATTAAATTGCAAAGTTGGTAACTAAAGGAGCAGTTAGGCTACATCACATCTTGCGAGCCCTCTTCCGGGAAGGTCTTCCCGCAGATTGTGGGAATTGTCTCGGATGATGTAATGTGGCGTCTTCGCTTGTTAAGAGACGCCGTCTTCCCGCAAGACGCGTGTTACTGCAAGAAATGATTATATTGTGGTTATATGCCATATGGGTGATGGCTAATGGGAAGACGACTGGGAGATGTGATGTAAGCACACGCGTGTTCCCAGAGGCGCCTTCTTCCCGCAAGACGCATGTTTCACGGCCGCCTTAATCCCTCATTGGTTTTGCTGCATCACAGTGAAGAAAAATGATGGAAAAGGCTTCAAAATAGCGCCATGCCAGACAGACTAGTCGAGGCTCGCTGCGTGTCGAGGAGGAGACTGGAGTGGATGCATTGCTAAGCAAAGTCGCAAAGTCACAGTTGCAAAGTCGAAAAATTGCAAAGTGCATTTTAAGTAAAAGATCCGACTAGGGGTTAAAAAGATAGCTTTTCACGCAAGATGGCTTGGAATCCGCCCACAAGTTGTGATGTAACTGTACCGTTAGTCAAAGAAAATGAAAGCACGAAAATTGAACAGGCAAAAGACGGATTAAATTTATTTTCTAATGATTTGCATGTCAAGGCATCAATTGGTTGTGTATGATAACTCTCTGATTTGGAAATTTAATTTCATTGTTTTGAGTAATTTTTGCCGATGTTTTGCGTTGTAGCCACGCCCCCGCCCCCGGCCCCCGGTGAGTTCACGCAACATTTACTTAATATATATACGGTATATGTCTATATTTCACCAAGAGCCTCAGTAAGCTGAAAACATACGACACGCAGCATGCGAGCACAAAATCACAATTGCGGTAGCAGCGGTATGCGAGTTAGGTACTGTGATGGTGCAACCATATTGACGTGCCATGTACTCGGCAAGCGACGGTTGCATTTCATAGATGTGTATGAAAGAGATGAATTAATTTAATCGTTTGCCTTGGACTTCAGATCCCTGGAAGGGTTCTGTTATATTCGTCCTATACTATGCCATATTCACGCTGACTTTGAGGTTTTGGCCTAAAACGATGAGACATTAAAATCTATATTTATTATATTATTTTTATTTAAGACTATTATCATTACCGTATATTATATGCTAAGCACACAAGTGTCGTTAGCTGCTAACCCCGTGCCAGATAACTATTTATTTGGCTGACGTCAGGAAGGGCATCCGGTCGTACAAACTCAGCTCCAGCTGCAGTCCTCATCAGGGTGCAAAACGTCCAACCTGTGTGAAAACACGGACATTAACATAACAGATGTCAAAAAACGAGGTTAGTTTTTTTAGTTAGTTACATCCTAAAGATTAACCTAAGGCCTAGTTGTTCAATAGAGAGTTATTTGAATGATCTGGACCATTGGAATAACTCTCCAATAATGATGAGTTATTTAAATATCTTAGATCTAATTGCGCGATCTGATTGGGTCGTGACGTTATTTTTGTTCTGTGGCAATTTAGAAACCAAATAACTCTCGATTGAGCAACCGGGTCCTACATGTTATGTAAACAGGAACGTGCATTCGTGACGTCGTCATCCTCATGGACAACTCGGGGAGCATACAGGAACCACAGTACATGAACGAGGCCAACTGGCAGATCGAGAAGCAGTTTGTGAACATGGTTATCAGCAGCACTTTGACCGTCAGCCCGGCCTGGGACCGTGTCGCCATTATATCCTTCACCACTACAGCCACGCTGCAGTTTAACTTGATCCAGGACACTACTCTGTCTGACGTCACGGCTGCCGTCACCGCCGTACCGTACGGAGGAGGGTTGACCAACACACCGGCGGCCCTCCAGGCAAGTGATTTGGGCGTTACTTTTTTGTTCTAACAAGAAATGCGACATGTCGATGGAAACTCACAGTATAAAAAAAATGTTCATGTATTGGCTTTTTTTTTTCAGATTGCATATTTGTGAATTAGCTGATTTCATTTTTGCCAGTGATACGCGTTTATTTTTTATTCTAACAAGAAATCCGACATGTCGATGAAAACTCACACTATCAAAGGCATGTCCATATCTACGTACTCTTTTGAATTTGATCATATTGCATATTTTGTGAATTTATATATCAGGCTATCTTTATTTCCCACAGAGTGTAGACACATTATTCCCATCATAGATTCACTTCATTGTCTGACGGACACACGGACAACCGACCCGGCTATCGTAGACCCTTTCTCTCACCCCTTTGTCCTGGATTTCCACCAATTATACATTGATGGTTGCCCACGGCGCGAAGGGAGGTCCCCGATGACGTCATTAGACGCCAAAACGGACTCTAAGCCCATTATTCTTATTTTTAAAGGCTTATCTATTTGGCCATCTGGAGCCTTGTAAAATGCGGAGTTCTTTTACCGGTAGTTAAGCCCCCTTCACAAACAAAAGTCACACGGGAATAAAAAGACTTTTTGGCCCGCTTGCAGAATTTACATCTGGTTGCTCAATCTCGATTTGAGTGCGAACTAAGTGTGATTTAGTGTCGTAGTCCAAATTAACCAATGGGACCCCATGAGAGTAATCTATTGAAGGTTCTCATTGGTTAATTCGGACCATTAATTCAGACTGAAGTTAATTTGCACGCAAATCGAGGCCGAGCAACCAGCCGTTAGCGAATTAATTATTATTGATTAATTTTCAATTTAATTTTTTTTTTTAGAGGCTAGCATTGCCCATGTGCATTGCAGCTGGCGACCGCCTTGTTCCAGAACCCCAGCCAGGGCTCGCGTGGGGGGGTACCCAAGGTGGTAGTCCTCATCACGGATGGGTTCACCAACGTCAACGTGGGGAACCTGATGAGTGAGATCAACGCTCTCGCTACCGCCACCAGCCCACCGCCCCTGCGCATCGGTACGCGCAGTGATTATTTTGCTCAGTGGGTGCAATAGACCCCACATTGCAAATGTATCACACTGCACTGATATGTTTGAATAATGTCATATCTCTACTTAATCATACTCTCTTTCGTGTTCTGCCACATGGCAGGTCCTCCGTGTCCAAACCTTCCACCCTAGCCGATCTTCGGCCCTTTTCTTCATCTCCGCATACGATTCCTTCCCAAGCAGGTCGTTTATCATTCCGATACATGGCATTCCCATTCCTCTCTTCCACTCCATTCTTCCCTCCATTATATCTCTCAACATTTTTCTCTGCTCAATACATGTCAAATCCAGTTTTCCTTTCTTCTGGCTATCACTTTTCTTCTGGCTATCACTTCTCTTCTGGGTTTCACTTCTCTTCTGGCTATCACTTCTCTGCTGGGTTTCACTTCTCTTCTGGCTATCACTTCCATCATAGTCCTTGTTTCCCCCACTCTCCCCTATACCGCCTCATTTGTTACCTTTGCTGTCCGGCTCCATCTTCTCCATTCTTCACCATACCCACATTTCAAATGCTTCTATTCTTCTTAAGTCCTATTAGTTTAGTTATTGGTAATAACCTTTTTTGTATCTCATGTACGTTTACTGCGCTGTTTTACTGGATACACAATAAAATGAAATCTAAGAGCATTAACTCTAAAATTATATATATATGATCTGGAATACAGGAATATATATGATCTTTTGGCAGGCTGCATACTCTTTAGTTTCTCTCTGAAATCAATGTTGACTCCGGTTTATCATTTGTGTCCAGTCGTCGCAGTGACAAATTCCATCAACATAGCAGAGCTGACGGCCTTTGCCAGTCGTCCCTCGCTGATCTACTACGCGCAGAGCTACAACCAACTCTCTTCGGCTATCTCGATGGTCAGCAGTATCATAATGCAGGCCTGCTCCCAGGGATGACGCGCTGGAACTCACGTCAACCAATACAAGCGGGTCGAGTCAAGGCTGAGTCCGGTCTTCATGCAGGCGCAAACATGCCCATTCAAGCCTAAAACCGATAACCCCAGCCCTAGCCATTTCTCTAACCCTAATCCCGTTCTATCCCTGACTTGCTAATCCTAACGGGGTTCTAACGCTAAACCCTGCCTCCTAAACTCGATCCATTTTTATCCAATCAATATTCAGCGTTTTCACATGTCCATACAAACGCATTATTTGTGTGACCGGACTCAACCTTGACTCGACCCGCTTTTCAACCAATGACCACGCAAGGGGGCATCAAAGAATACAGAACAAGAACTAGACATCAGAATCTCTGCCCTGCGGCGTGGGCATGATTGACTTCTCAGGGGGGAAACAAGACTTTTTCGAATGAGAGGGAAAAATTAACTGGCGTCCCGCTAACGCCAGCATATGACGCCAAAAAGTGAAGATCCTGGCGTCTACCGACGACAAAACGCCTGGGTCCCGGCGTCTGGACGCCAGAGGAAAAAAGCTTAATGGAAGCGCTGCGCTGCTGTTTGATAGTCTGCACTTAAAGTGTAACGAACCGAGTGGCAAAATGGTGGATCGAGTGGCAAAATGGCGGACTGAGTGGCAATATGGTGGTTGATCCGTGGGCCCAGTTTTCTTTGACCAACGCGATGTCCAATTCTTGTTCTGTTGTTTTTCTGTTGCATTAATTCCACATAAGGAGGGAGAATCTTTAATCGGATCAGTATGGCCAGATTACAATTTACCAATGTGATTAATTTTAGTGCTTAAAATTTATAAGTGTGCTAGATTGTGAACGGCATTCAACTTATGATCGTTTGCCATAAGTGCACTCTAATTAAAAACTGATTTTCAAAATTTCAAAATTTGCGCAAAAGAAATGTGTACTCTATAAATGTATGCTGTAAGCATACATTTTTCAGAGCCGTTAATAGTCTGCAGTGAAAAAACTAGTTTGAAAATGTTATATAAACTGAATAATCATAACAGAGAACCAAATCATCAGTTTTCATCGGTAAAAACTTCCAAACCAGTTGCTAAAGTACTAAATCTGGTCAGTAATGCAAACTTAATCTTTCAGTACTGCCCGACAATCGCAATAATATTTATTGTAATGGTTTTGAAGTCGACTGCTTTGGAAAAAAGAAGAAAATGGATAGATTAGTGGGACGCTCTCGTGAGCCTCCATTGTTGATTGGTGTTGCTTTTGCTTATACTGCCATGGTCGCTTGTTGCTTCTTCCGTTGCACAAGAAACATATTGTACTTGTAGAATATTAGAGGTAAAAGTGTGTACAGAATTCTCAGATATAGGAGAAGGTAAAGAATGGATAAGCTCATAGAATCGGCTGATAATAATGGAGATTATAATAATAGACTACAATGACACATCCTGCGTGACCCTACAATTTATTGTGCAACACGTTATTACATTAACGTGTTCATTAGTCCTGCACCTTGTTGTTGCTATTCTTGTAAGTTAAAGCTCACCTAAACCAAGACAATACCGTACCTATCCGACATCTAAATTGTGACCCTTGTTCATAATCGCGTCAGAAGAAATTCAGCGGTTATTCAGTTCTCAAGTTCTTTGATATAATATTAGTTTCGTTGTTCGTGGATAAAACCACGCAGTTCAAAAATATAACAATTTATTGCATCTCGTTAATGCAGTGTAATTCGCTTATAGATGACGGTACCCTGGGATGATGCTCGATAGAACTTGAACATACGTGAAAGTAGCTTTGCTATCTGCCCAGGCTGCGTTCCACAAGTATAAAGTAATGTTACGGGCTGATGTTGTGAGGGGCAGAACATGCTTGTATTACGCATGCTTCGTTGCTGCCTTCCTACGCGAGATTAGAGTAGCTCACTGCATTATTAACCATCGCGGCACAGCTTACACGGCTTTCGTAGATAGCATGACGCGCTCAAAGGCAGTCTTGATCTATAGATAGGAATACATGCTGTAAGACATGACGTTTTTTGCTGCGTGTTATTCTAGCGGTTTGTCTCTCAGACATCGTGTATTCTTTTTAGCGATAAATTTTCGTTTTTGATGATTACCCATTAGGCGACGTAATGACTTCTGCAGTTTTATTTTCGCGCATGTCATTTTCGAGAGTTTTACCGATTCGCGAAATTCGCCAAAATGACATGCTCGAGAGAATTTCATGTCATACGCAGTAAATTGCATTTCATCGAATAAATATTGGCAACTTGAAGAAGGCGAAACGTATTTTGGTCTAGTGGTTGACAAGTCGGGATGATACGCCTGTGCTCCGGGGTTGTGCTCCGGGGTTAGAATTCCGGTGCAGACAACTACACAGCGATGAAGATACAGACCCACCAGGCTGTTACATATACGTGTCGCTATAGCAGATAAAAAAATCCCGTTGGCAACAAGAAGGGCATCCGGCTGTAAAATCGGGCTCCTGTTTTCTCATCAGGGAAAGTCGTTATACCCGTCTTAACATGAATAGTTGGATACATGGCCTTTGCGATTTGGCCTATGACAATGGGCGATAAATACTGTTTTTGTTGTTTAGTCTTATTTAGAGTTCCCAACGAATTTTGATGCAATGTAGTTTCAGTAAGCACAACATCCTTTTGCAGAATCCTGGCGTGAATTTCTAATCGCAACTCTTGAGACTATAGCGCGTGCTAGCATCAATATTTGACGAAGAAATCCAAAGCTTTTTATTTCAGGATATTTTATTTAACTTATTGGCAAAGATGCCTTGAATGTGCGTTCCTCTGCGAATACATGCATGTAGGCTAGTAGCTAAAGACTTACGTGAAGAAGCATTCTACAGAGACCTGCTTGAAGATTAACCTTATGCATGAACTAAAGGCACCCCACCTTGCTAAGGTAATACTTGAGTCTTGACCAGTAATACCAGTGGACCAAAGTGGAAAATATCTAGATTCTGGGTTTCTCGGCCAAAAATATACCTAGATTGCATTTTTGGACCAAAAAATACCCAGATCCCATTAGAAAGTGTCATTTTATTTTTAAAAATACCAAGATATCTGGGTATTGCTCTAAAAATTAGATACTTGAATCACCGAAAAATACCCAAAACTAGGGATTTAGACCCAGCACTGGCATCACTGGTCTTGACCGTGAACTGTTGAATTCCGTGTGCAAGTTCAAGAGCATTTAGCGGACGTGCATGCATATAGCGGAGTCTGTAAATATAAATCGACGTCTTTTGGACAATCTTGTATATGTGTGCGGACAGACTATGCCAATATTTGATGATAATTCTGATACATGTAGCCCTTGTTTTATTCAACTATGACTTGGAACGTTCGAGTATCGCACAATTATTCTTATCACTGTATACCGTTAGACTGTATGGCCTACTGTAAATCCTGCATTTAATTGAATTTAGCATCGCCATGGTAGGTTTTGGTTATGAATATTTATGACGTTGTGGATGCATTAGATTGCAGTGAGTATCAATTGCGGCTTTGCTTTCGTCCAATTTTTTGTCGATCTTATTCTCAAATTTCATTATTTTTACTACATCCAACCGAACTGAGAATATTCTACCAAATATTCTTAAAGTATTTATAACATGTATGTCATTTGTCACTTGTGGGTTTTTCGTAAGGGAATTAAGGCTTGCCGTGCAACAGCAGTAATCCTATATTCCATTGACCAGTTTATCGGTTTTACTGTCGGTTGCTCGACCTCGATTTGAAGTGCGATTCAATTTTGTAGTCCGAATTGACCAATCAAATTATTCTATACAATTCTCTCATAGATTTTCATTGGTTAAATCGAACTACAAAATTAAATCGCACTTCAAATCGAGGTCGAGCAGCCGGCCATTAGCTTTAAAATTTTTATTGTGAAAGACGCAAATTTGCAGTGAGATTTTCCATATAAAACTGAGCGATAACGAAAATTAACGCTAGGCTAGGGGTCAACTATAACGATGTCCAGCCTGTAGCGAAAATTACTGCTCGAATGAAAATCGAGCTACAACTGAAATAATTTTTTCTAACTAAAATTTTATGATAAGCTTTTGGCAGTGTGATCATCGCTGGAGCAAGAAAGCAGAAAAGGTGGCGATGATATTCAAAGTCTATTGAAACGACTGGATAATGTTAGTGCCTTGACAAAAATTGACAAACTCTGCCGCTTAGTCTGCCGCTTTACGCGCCTTGTTGCAATATAGGTGCGTTGTAATGCGCTCCATTTTGGCGACAAAATGAACGTTAAACGCTGGAACAATAGCCCACCATACATGCAACAAGTGCCTGTGCTCTGATGCCAATACAACGCTTTATTCGTCGTGGTCGGTATTTTCTCCTCCTCCGCAGCCAGCTAACGAAACACGAATCTCCACTCATGCAGCTCGGCGCTTAATAAGATTACGCGCCGAGTATTTAACATTTTAAAATACGCTTCACGAAATACCACAAAGCGCCGAGCTGCAGCGCAACAGACGCAACTATAGCCCGCGGGGCACTCTAGTATTGATGAGCCGGCGCACACCTCTGGAGGCCCGAGCCGCCATCTTTAATCGTCTATCCTCGCTACGGGGACGTGCGAACGCCATGATGGAAGCCATAAATCTCCCTTTTCGTCCGTCAGAGGGGCGTCGAGAGATGGCGCCGCCCGTTGCCGGAATTAGGCGCGGCCGCCCCTCCGTTAGTTATGCTCCGAATATCGCCCGCCCGGCGCTTGGAGGTGTCGCGAAAATCGGCGTGTCCGGACATGACGGATGATTTTAATTTGCGCTACCTTCTGTTGGTTTAAACGCGCGGCGCTTTTGCGGCGCGTTTTGCTCTTTTCTTTCTCATCTTGTTCACTGCGGAACGGGACTGCGTTAACTGGCGTCGCGGCGTCTGTGACGCCAGGAAATGAGACACTTCCTTCTCATCTTGTTCACCGCAGAACAGAGCTCCGTTGGCTGGCGTCGCGGCATCTATGACGCCAAGAAATGTGTCTCAGAGTCAAAAGAATCAAACCCGGCGTCATGCGACGCTAAATGACACCCACACCCTAGGCCCAGGTGCCGTAGTCACCATAGCCGCGACTGCCTAGCTGGAGCGAGGTTTGAGGTCGCGCCATCCAAAACACATGCACGGCATAGACGATTTAGCTGGAGTCACCTCAAAACTCGCTCGAGCTAGGCAGTCGCGACTATGGTGACTACGGGCCCTGGCGTCACTAGACGCCATATTTCAGAGATCTCCATCGACGTCGCTGTAATTGAATTATGTATAATAATCATTATGATATGTTAATGCTCACATGTCAGCGACGCCAGAAAATGCAGACCTTGGCGTTTACAGATGACAAAATATCAGGATCTTGGCGCCTGAACGTCATAAGAAAAATGCTCAATGAAAACCCTGCACTAATAATTCATGCCGAAAGGAGACCCAAAATTTACAGCTCTTGCCCTTAGTTAAATAATGGCCTACGCCCCTATAAAGTCTCCCGTTTAAAAACCTTTAATATTATGGTCGAGTCATTTCTCTAGCGTTGAAAGGAACGGGGATCATACAAGTAAAACGCCCGCCTGGAAACTTCAGACTATTTAGCACTCAGCACGCGTCTCCTAGCTCCCCCCGCTAGTGAATTTTGTTCGAAAAAATCTTCCGCAGATTTCAAAGCCATCGCTTTTTCCACTAATGGGGAATCCCTCCTTTAAAAAACCGTCCTACGGGCTGCTTTAAACCGTTGTGTTTTGTACTTGAGTGAGTGACCGTGTGTAGCACAAAGACTATGCTATACAGAATATACAATTATATTATACAGTCCGTTTCTGCGCAAGAGAGCCGACGCGTAACCGTTCCCCTTCTTGAGTCGCCTTTTACGACTCGCCCGGAGTTAAATTCGGAATGAAATTCGTGCATTGAACCGCTAAACAATGTAACAATAATTGTCGGCGCTCTTGGGCAACTTGTGTCTTTAATGTGTTCAAGGGTTGTGAGGTTGTAGGCTGTCTAAGAATTAGGTTCTAGCCGTAGCTTGCAGTACGCTAATTTCAAGCAGGAGACGGCAGTCACACCCAAATCACGGCTTCAAGACGAACTGTTGAACGGTTACTTTAAATTTCCAAATTGCGACAATAACGATTCCCTTCGGGGAAAATTATACACTGCGCGGTCAATTAACGATGACGGGTTGAAATTAGGAGCAAACACCTCGCCTGGTTGTTAGCCAACTAGGCCCCACATGATCAAAACCCGCTATCTCACCAATCCTTTCAGCGCCACATCAAGACCTGTGTTAAAGCCATCGCGTATTTAATTGGTTGCGAAATCTTTTGAAGGGATTCTGCTGCGCATGTAACTACTAGGCGCTGACTCCACCGCGTACCGCAGTGTATAACAGGTTCCACCGGCTGCTACAAAACAAATAGGGACCGGTCAAACAAATCAGCTGAATGCTAATCGTCGCGTGTAGCCGCTCCCAAAAAGAAGCGCCGTGGATCTTTGTTCGCTCAGTCAATAGGCGACACAATGAGGCCGCACTTGTCATTAGCAGCGGTTGTTTTCGTCGGCTCCGCAGTGGTGGCGTAGCCATTATTTCAAAATCTGGGAAGGACGAATAGCGTTGCTTGTCACGGGCACGGGCAGCCGTCAAAGTTAATTTTTCACAACCGGGGTGGGCTGGATGAGTGGCATCCAGTCTTGGTTAGGTTCCTCTTTAATTTTTTTTTACCATGGATCTAATAATGACTCATGCCCCCTGGTGCACGAGTCTTTCATGGGCTCTCGCTGATTCACGCGATAGAATTTTAGACAATAAAAATGCTAATCATTTAACGCCAATCTGGCTTTTAATTATTCTGCTTATCCTTTTCCCCTAAATCAAAGTTAAATCAAATCAAGTCCGATTTTTACGTCATAATATTTATTGACGATTGAGCAGCGCCTTCGGATTCATTAATTGTTTGCATTTTTACGTTTGATAGAATGCATTGGATGTTTACTTTATCTCTAACAACAGAATTCTAATTCATCTCCAACAAACTCGAATTCCTTGCTGGGGGGGGGGGGAGGGGGTCTCCTTCGGTGATTTTTTTCGCCATGCCAGCACGATCTTTTGCTCCTCATTTACATTTGCAGCGAGGATGCGCGACCCCGCATCAAAGACAAATCTCGGCGTCAACTTTAACAGCCCTCGCTGCCTGCTCGCTCAGGACACAGGTGACAAATTAGGAGCCCCCCCCCCGCTGAACTAAGACCGCTGCGCTTAACTAACAGGTTCAGCTTTGATTTATCTGACGGGCGTCGGAGGGCTGATAGAATCTTTCGTTGCGTAACATACACGTTGGCCTGGTCTGAATGAAGAATTCCGTGTACGGCGGAATGTTTTAATGTTCCTCCGCGAAGGCTAAAAGGGTTGCGGGTTCAGTCAATGGCGGCATAGGTTCAAGGTCTGGCATTGTTCGGACGTCGAGGATGGGTGCAATTTTGGCAAAATAATCGTTCCAGTCGGTGCATGCTGCATGTGGTCTGGTCTAATCCACGTTTTGCAACAGCTACAGACTTGCACGCAGCATGCATGACTGCAGTAGTTGTTGCAAAACGTGGATTAGACGACAACAACAAGGCTCACGGGGCCAAAAAGTTCGATTTAAATCAAATTCAAGCGATGAAACTGAACACGAAGACTGAAGTAGCGCCTATTGCTAAACGGCTTTAAAAATTGAAGTTTATATCAATTTTATTTGAGTCCGTATTGTATTCTGTATCTAGACAAAATTAGACTGTCCACCAAGGAAATCACGCGTGCACTTTGAAGCGTCTTAGTGGCATGCTGTTGTTTGTGTCTTATAGTTATGCTGCTAACGAGTTCTGATGCTTGCTTATGATCGTTAGAAATATATAGGCCTTTTATATTACCGATAAATAGATTATTTATAACTCTGGGCCAGTAGGCCTACACAAAAACATCCGATGGATTGCACCGCTCTAAGATAAAGCAGTATAGGCGCTCAAGATAAAGCAGTATAGGCGCTCAAGATAAAGCAGTATAGGCGCTCAAGATAAAGCAGTATAGGCACTCAAGATAAAGCAGTATAGGCGCTCAAGATAAAGCAGTATAGTGAGTATAGTACAGCGTTGTTGCACCTGTGAAAACATCTCCCACGCTATACTTCAAAACCTTTTCGGTTCGCACAAACTATTTCACTGCTAAAATTTATGCTCGCCGGTATCTGCAATAGCTCATCAGCAAGGCGCCATATGCGGTCAAATTTTGAATGCAAGAATTATTTTAGTCATCGCCTTTTAGTTAAACGGCTTGTGTTTGAAATCGAAATTCGCTGTTAAGTCGCACTGGTTTTTGAAAATGCTACGCTAAAATGTGTCTGGAGAAAGGTACGCGCTGAAGACAACGTATAGCATCGTCCTTTTAACCTCTATAGATATCAGCCTTTGATCAGTTTGGGTGTCATGATAATTTAGAGCGATTTAAATATCAAGTCTTGATCGCGATGAAGTTAAACGCCCGAAGGAAAATTCCTCGTTGATGGTCGCTGTACGCATTGTTGAACTTCCTTAGCTCAGTAGAAAGTGAAAAGACACCACGGCGTATCCCAGAATTAATATGCACAGCCAACGGGATATACTACCGCTGGCCTATAGCGGTGTCTTTGCTGATAGATTTGAGGGCATGGTCTTTAATCATTGACCGGACAGGAAGTCCGTTAATAAAAGTGACATCGTTTTAGTTTTACGGTAGGGTGAGATGGTCATCGCTGTATACGGTAATAGAACGGAACTGCTGTTCATTATGAGGTCGTCCGCTTTGATGTGCAGCCTATGTCAGTGGCATCAGTGGGACTCAGTCCAATTAACGCGTCGTTAAGTTTGCTAAATGGCTGAATTAATGTAGAGCGCCCAAAGGTGTTCCCAGTTCAGTTAGCCTGTTAGCGAAAGGGCATTTTACGCGTGGGGTAGGAATACGATCGTTTTGACAAAAATCTTGTGAAACGTCGACGACGGGTTTGCGTATGCAGTAAAGTTACCAAAGCTGTCGGCTTCGGCAGTGTAAAACTAAGCAGTTAAATAAGCCTCATGATTAGCATTTTTCGATGAAGACATCGCGATCGCTTATTTTCTGATTTCGATTCTCATCATTGATGAATTACGGCTGGTAGGGTGGTCCTATCGTTGGGACGACAAACAACAGGAAATGCGGCTAACAGACCTGCGCACGAGCGGCTGATCATTTCTTGTGAGGCCATCCCGCTATAATACCGCCAAGTTTTAGAATGCGTTCATTGCAATAGCACGAACCAGGCTCATTAAGCGTCAATGCGTCTTCTGATCTCTGAAATGGATAGACCTGGTTGAAGCCGTACGCTAATAATCAGGAGTGACCGATTGTTTTTTATTCGCGCAACTAACTCTTCGTGATATCCATTTGATATGTTGCTCTGTAATTTTACTGCGATGTACGTCGATAGATTGCAGAATAGTACGATAATTAAAATACTCAAGCGGGTATATATTTTCTTCCGCGCTACGATGCCATTGTCCGACCTCTAGATCCTGCTTCAATCAACAATCAATGATTCAACCAACTGTAGCCGCAAATTCTATGAACGATCTGACCTCGCTTTTTGCGATCGCTGCGATCAGGTGGTTGATCCACTACTCATGCATATGTCGGAATCTACGCGTAGTTTTTGCCTAACGACGTCGTCACCAATAGCCCGCAGCTACAAATTAGACGAGATTGAAATGATCGAGTACATTAGATGACACTGACATTATGTATTGCATACGCAACTAACCCCACGCGTCAGCCACGCCCCCAACACCAATGTTGCAGTTCGCGCAAAGCCTTCAACCTTGTCAAAAATCAACCGAACAACCTCCCGTCCCATCCACTCACCTCTCCCATCCAAACCACGCGCATCGTCCTCCCAATTATCGCTCAGACCGCCCCATTATCGCTCATTGAAGCAATCTCCAACACCGCATATTAGCGAACAACAATAGTAATTGACTCGGGCCACGGCTCCATACGTTCGATGATTAGTGTGGGGAGGTGAGAGCGGATTGAGAGGCTAATAGTAGGGAGATTATTCAAAACAGAACGCGTAATGATTGGTTATGAGACCTGTCATCACCTGCGGCAGGTTTGGATTGTGTCACGAACATGCGCGGCGGTGTGGAAGAGCGGCGGGGCGTGACGGAACGCACGCGGCGCTTGCTAGATAGGCGTCAGAGTCGGGATTTCGAGCCTTTCGGGAGACGCGGGAGGGGGTGGAGGTGGTGAGGGGGAGAGAGTAGTTAAAATTCATGCCGTTGTAAAAAAATTGCTAGAAATATTATTGAGAATCTCGATAAAAAATAGCGTCAGCGAGAATATTGAAAGCGCGACAAATGCAGGTGTTTTGAGAATCGGATGATTTTTAAAATTTACAAATTACTCGAAAGAGACCATCCGTGAAGATTCCTCTTCTTCAATTGAAGGTTTAAGGACGCTCTATGAGTTGCACAATACTGTTTGGGTTCAAATTGGCCGAGTCAAACACTTTTATTAGGCCTCTCAGCAAAAGACGAAGACTGGCTCTTTATTTCATAACCAGGAGTAGAAGTTATGTCCTCGTATGAAGTCCCAAGGACTCGCGGTCTTGAATGAGATGGCGGAGGATTGCAACTTTAGCACTGCCGTCCACGTCCACGGCTATCGACCACTTACTTTGCCACAGTATACTGTAGTAAGCCTGCGTGAACCCGCCTCTACATGCGTGTCAATACACTCCACCTGCATGCTACACATTGTATCGCCGCGGGGCGCGTGTAGCCGTGGGCGATCAAGTATAGGCGCCTGTGTCGCAGACTCGTAGCCACGCCTCGCGTCAAAGACGACGCCAACACGCACTGAGCTTATTGCTGCAAGCTGGGCAACAGTGTGTGGGAACGCAGAGGAACGACGTTCCGCAGGGTTTTAATATACAGAATGCTAACATACACAGAACGTACTGCTCTAAATTGAAATTTGAAATGTGCGGTTTTAAAAGCTGAAAGATATATGTTGTGTGTGTTACTCTGAATGAGAAAAGAGATTTTGAGGTACATTTTTGACAGCATCTGCCCCCCTCCGGGGGTTATTAATTTTACACGGGAGAAAAAATTGTCTGCAGCACCCGCCCCCCCCCCCTCCCCGGCTCTTGAGTTCTGCACGGAAGAAAAAATTGTCTGTATCCATCCACCCCCCTCCCAATCGCAACATAATCGTGTGAGTGATATACTATGCTAACTGGCCTGGCGAGTTTGGGGGGGGGGGGGCGCGTTATAATTGAACAATTTCAAATGATTGTAGGAATTTTTTCCCCATGGAGGCCACTCAAAAATGCTACGTAATCCCGCCCCCTCCCCCCCTCCTCGCTACGCTTCAGAGTCGACACCTATAACGGTGACTTGGTGACACACAAGGCGCCGATGTCAAGCGCGGATTTCCGTCACGTATAGGTTTGATGCTAACCTCAGACGCCTGTTACGGTAACAGAGTAGTAACTTTTTCGGAAACTACGTGTCCCTAACATTCCCCGCATAAGAGTTCGTTCGAGTAAAAGCTAAAATTACGTTTGGTTTTTGGATGCAATACAGTCTGATAAATGCAATGATGGTTATTGAACGGTATAAGATAGGCTACCTGAACAGCAAGTGTATGGTTTACATTCTTGCAATCATCAAAGCTATTGTGTGCTCCTATCAAATCAGAGACAAAATTAGAAACTCCATGTATTTTGCGGAGTCGGTGAACGCCAAGTCAAATGCACGATGATGACGCTGCATGCGCCGTGTTGTGGTGTTGCGTGATGCATGCGTGTTGTGGTGTTGCGTGATGCATGCGTGTTGTGGTGTTGCGTGATGCAT
>JAQIWG010001626.1:0-23552 GCA_034695025.1 Chamaedrilus cognettii | reverse complement strand
GGGGTAGAATGAATCTTTTTCCAAACACTGACTGTCTCAAAATTAATACTTTTCTCTCCCCTCAAAATTACTATGTCAAAAACATTAAAGAAATGGGAGATGATTGGGTAAGGTAACTGAGAGAGGGAGGTTTCAACCCTCCAAATCTCCCTATCCATGCAAGACTTCTGTGGAAGTAGGTCTACAGAAAACATAAATGATATTTCCGAATAGATATCTCTGCGTATACGCAACTATTGAACGTGGTTCAATAATGATAATTGAGCTGTAGGGGTTAGGTACGGGCGCAAGCCTTCTCGGGAATCTTTTTCTCTTTTTGCCTGACCTCGTTACTTCGTACGCGACTCGCATAATATGTCTGCTACTTTTATTTTGTCTTGAAGTAATAAATGTGGAAAAAATACACAAGAGACTCACCGATCCGCATGACGTTGACCACAAACGAGCAAGCCGTTGCAAAGTTGCTCTTATCCTTCGCCGACACGTTGACCGTGGTGTAGCCCAGCCCTAGAACGCTGTTCCAGGGGGGGTTCGTTTGCGGTTGATCCAGTGGAAGAATTGCGTTGTCGTACGCCTAAAATCAGACCCACGGAATCAGAACACAGTGTGTTCGCCAAGGATATAGTTACAGCCAATAATGTTTAAAAATCAAGTCCCACAAGTTTCTATCGTCAACACTGTAGTTCATATTTGCACAACACATCCGAATGAAATACCAACGACGAGGATAAAAAACAAAAATCGCATAATGTAGACTCACCAAATACTACATTGGAAACATTACTATCTTCGCTTATTTTCATGTAAGGTTGGCAGAGCGCAGCCCAGAACAAGTAAAAATGTCATACATAATGCGCAAAAAAGTTTGAAAAATATGGAAAAAAATCGGAGTGATAAATTTATCAATTCATGATAGAACTGGAAATGGGCTGAGCATAGAGTAATCAGCACAGAAGACAACGCGACAGAGACAACAAATCACTAATGTCTACAACGAAATGCCTAAAACAGAATGTACTGTGCAAGCTTCCCACCTGAGGAGCGTTCCATTGACCTAGAGCAGTCGTCCCCGTCGTGTAGAAAGTAGTCACGTTTGGTGGGCATACCAACGTGGGAGGAGTCACGTCTGTCAATCAAAATTGTATACTATAGGGTATCGGTAAAGTTTAACTTAAGAAAATCTGTTAGTATCTTATTTAAGTTATATTTTATGTTCTATCCCTGGTTAGGCCTAGGCTCAAATTGAACACTATAGAGTATTGATAAAGTTTGTAAAACGTCAGATTTAAAAAAAGTAAATTTACGTGTACCATGTACTGTAAGTTAATATTTTTTTTTTTCTCTGATTAGGCTTAAGTATCTAATCTATACTAGATAGCTTTTAAAACAGATTCACGGCTGATGCTGCTATGAATGCACGATTAATATACAGGATAACTTGTAATAGCTACCAGTTTATTCTTAGCCTCTGTTTTTATGTTGTGTACTGTCAACTGATGCTATGCTCTACGCTTTCATACCAAATAAACACAACATAGTAGCGTTAGGCTTACCGATAACGGTCACATAAAAGGTGCAGGAGTCCATGTCAGTTCCAGGGCTGACCTTGGCCGTCATCGTAACCTTCTGCTTGTCGCCCGGTGTAGTAAAAAAGAACAAAGACCCCGGCGGATCCTGCATGAACGATATTTCCCTCGACAAGTCTATCTTTGTTGAGAGGCAGTCGATGATGGTTGGAAGGTAGTTGTACGTAGTGTAGTTGACGTCATACGGGAGCGTTAGGTTGATCAGGGCCTGACAGAACACAAATCTCATCGGCTATAATTTTAGCCTATAGATACGAGACATTACGCAGCTGGATAACATAATTAGAAAGCGAGGCGCTGTGGTGTAGCGAGGCGCTGTGGTGTAGTGGTTAAGGCCTCAGACGCGAGTCGCAGAGACCTGGGTTCAAGTCCCGGTGTCGGAAACTACAAAACCACGGCTTATATAATTAGTTTATTAGACTATGGAAACCATAGTTAGTCTTGGGCTACTGGGACCCGGGGCCTAAGTCAAGGGCTTGGATGGGGTCGCCAAAGGCGACGAAGAAACCATGGGTGTGAAACCATGAGCTATGCCTCCTTTATCTGTCCCTGGAAAGGGACAAGGGAGACAAAGTCCTCCCTGTCCTCCCTCTCAATTCCGGCGCACCGCTTAATTTTGGCGCCCCTGTCGGCACCTGTTTCTCAAAATAGCTTAGGCAAATATTAGTTTTAGGAAGTTCATTAAAAAATTCAACGCAAATTTTATCCTTTTATACTGGAAACTCCACATTGCCACTCGCTCTAAATCTGATGATGACGTCATGGCGATCGGTAAATGAATTTATTTCAAATCTGATTTAGGATTAAGTTTAGGCTTAAAGTTAGGGAAATTTTGAGAAATAGGCCCCAGATACCTGAGGACAGTTGGTGATCTTGATTCCACAGGGCTTGACGCATACAGGACAGCACTGGTCTGACTTGAGCACGGTGGATCCGTCACCCCCACACGTCAGCAGGGGGCAGTCCCCATACCGCCGGCAGAAGGACTGGTTGTACTTGATGTCGGAAGAGAAGCTTGAATTCGTCGCGACGCACTCGCAGCTCGTGCAGATCTGGGGAGAGAAGCCGCGGCTGTAGCCGAGCAGGCTTGGAATTCTGCTGCTGCTGCACTGAGGCTGTGAACCTAGACCAGAGTACATGCAGGTAGTAACTAACTAACTGCCTTTTTTGACATCTATTATCTCAATGTTCATGTTTTTCACACAGGTTAGACGTCTGCGCTCTGATGAGAACTGCTGGAGCTGGGTTTTTGCCGCGGAATGCGCTTCCTGACGCCAATCAAATAAATAATTTTCTGGCACGGGTTTAGCAGCTGGCGACACTTATTTGTTTAGTAGCCTTACTGAAGGGCCTGTGAAGCATGGTTTTATAGTTGCCGGCGCGGGGACTTGAACCCAGGTTCTCTGTCCAGAGAACCTGGGTTCAAGTCCGATGCCTTAACCACTACACCACAGCGCCTCGCTGTTTTTGCAAATCAAGATTTGAACAAAATGCAAAGAAAACAAGTTCAACAACACAACCGTCAACTATGACGTCACATATCTCTTGATACCTATGCAGGTTTGCTGGTCGTCTACAGACAGCAGAGCTCTCGTCTGGTTGCAGATGCAACTTCGCGGGCCCAGCAGCAGCACGCAGAGGTCAGAGCAAGTCGCCAGACTGTTGCTAGTGCAATCTGCAAAATGAACCATATACAAAACGCTGTGCTGGACAAAAAATTCAGAATTTCAGACAAAAAATTTAATTTAAACTTTAGTCAGAAATAACACAGCAAAGTTAGACCAGGTTTTGTTTGTTTGGAAAGAATAGACTAGCCTTTCTAGAAAGCTATCAGTAGACTTCAACACTTTACATCCATAAAGAAAATTGAGAGTCAAACAATCAAAATTCACGAATTAAATGAAGGAGATACCAGCGCCCCATAACGTCGAGGGGTGTACAGCGCCCTAGAGATGATTCTGGTCATGACACGACGCTCCATAAGTTGTTCGGTGAAAAATAAGAAAAACACAAACATATTTAGCCTAAATTTGACATAAACCTGGCATGCGTGAAACCCAACATAGTCTAGACTGTGGATTGTGGAAGGCCAAAGCTTTACTTGAACTTTTCAATTCACATTTTGACCAGTAGTTTACTGTTTATGGTTGTTTTTCTTAAACTGTAAGTTTAACTTTTGGAAGCGCATTCAGTATCATATATAAGTATTATCTCAAGTGCCATCTAGGGTATTGTCCAAAGAATAGATCGGATTTTAAAATTGGATTTTTGATAGCATTTTACATTTATTTTTAACTGTACCTATTTTTAAATATATATTTAGATGACGAGATATTAAAAGAAAAAGAATAAGAAATAAATGCTAGAAGCACAAATCTCTTACAATTATTGACGGTGGAAGGCAACGGAGACTTAATGAAGATCTGCGACGGTCGCATCAGGTCGGGGATAAACTTCCAGCTCACGGCTAGCTTGTCCGAGTAGGCCATGACTGCCGCTGACACCCAGTCGCTGTAGTAGAGGATGTCGTTGTAGACCCAGACATCAAAGACGTGTTGCAGTGTGCTCTGCAAGCCCTTCATCGGCGCACATGCAGCTGTGCACAATATTGGAGAGATTACAGAACTAGACGTCAAGTCATATTTAATACCTCATTGTTTTTGCTGCATAATAGTGAAGAAAAATGATGAAAAAAGCTTCAAAATAGCGCCAAGCCAAACGGACTCGTCGAGGCTCACTGCGTGTCGAGGAGGAGGCTGGAGTGGACTTTGCTAAGCAAAGTCGCAAAGTCGCAAAGTGCATTTGAACTAAAATATCCGACTAGGGTTAATGGTGCAAGTGACGCATCATTGAAGTAAAAGCATTCAAAAGAAATGAAAAGTAGAAGTCAACCAACAGGCAATGAGAGAATCTTTCAAACTCAATAAACATCAAAAACAAAAGAACTTTAAACTCACATCCATCCAGAGTGCAGTTATAGACATTCTTAGAGGTCGGATGTCCGTCCCCGATGTACATCCGCGAATTGAGTATGTCAATGAACAGACCGTTGGGCCAGTTGAGTTTGACGATAATTGGAAGGGTTATTGCCCCAGCGTTATTCGGCAGCTGGCTGCTAGTGCTAAGATCTTTCTTGGCGACTCGCGGATTGTTGCCCCATTCTGTCCAGTACACGAATCTGAGCAAAACAGTCGTCAACTATAGCTATAAAAGACACCGCCAAATTGTTTGAATTTTAAACTATTGTTCGTATTATCCTATAGCGCCTCAGGCAAATAAATATTAGAATTTAGTTGCAATAGAATCATTCCGAGAAGGATATCCTCCCCATTGCAAATGTCCCCTGTGATGCTCTTAAGCACATATTTGACTTAGCTTGTGCAATGCTTATTCAAGCGATTTAAACTACTTAAATGATCATAGTAAAAAATTCTCATACTATTAACTCAAATGTGTCAGCACATAAATGCTACATCAGGTCGATGATAAGCAAAATGATCCGGAAATAATTCAGAATTTCTTAGAATAAATCAACCCAACTAAACTAAACGCCTTTTTTTCTCTAGTCAGTTATTAGATATAGAAATATAACTCTAAGCCTTGAAATTACATGCAAATGGATAAAAAAGCATCATGCGCTTCGGGGTATAGAATAGATAATCATCAAAAGATCTTTTAAAGGCACTGTGCCCCGGTTTTCCATCAAATGCTAAAATTTAAATCCAAGATCAATATCCGAATAACAAATTGCACGGTGTTAAATTTATCATGGATAAAGCTTTCAGCGCGCTCATTGGGTGTGATGACGTCATGACTTCCGATTAAATTTATACACTTGATAGAAAAACCGTCCTGACCCTTGGCTGATCTTGATCGCCCTGGGTCGGTCCAAGCCTGTCATCACGAAGCCGTAGGTTGTTGGAAGCGTGCCGTTGACAGACAGATTGAGATAGCAGATAAAGCCGTTCATGGCGTCGGTCCAGTAGAGGCGTCTGGGAGTCGCCGAAGAATCGATCGTCATTCCATCAATGATGTGATTGACCTCAAAGAACTTGGTCGCGTTGATGCCGATCTTTTCCGCCATTATCCATTTGCTGAAGCGCAAAAGGAAGATCATAATTAAATTATATTTTAAGAATCAATCTAATAAAGAACGTGGTTAAGGCTTGGATTTCATAAAAGTACCTTCCTCCCTAACTCTATTTCTACCTTCACATATTTCATCTTTGAACAAATCGCTTTAAAAATTATTTGCATCAATGATGAATAAGTGAAAGATTTTAAATTGAGATTTCACCTTCGATTCAAGCAAATGATGTTTTTTCCTTCTCCGTTTGTATGACATATTTTTGGTGCGTTACAAGTGCAATATATATACAAACATTACATGTATATACAAAATTATTATTTAACATGAATGACGAACTATTTAAAGATTTTCAAGCGTTTATCAGCCCGTTTCGAGACCTGTTGACGTCGCTGTAGTAGATGGTGTCGGTGGGTGGATCGTACACCACTGCAACAATGTTGGCCGAGTAGGGCGAGCCCTGCACCGCGACGTATGTAGACAGGTCTCCCCCATCCAGGCTGCGCAGCTTCATGCTGTTCATGTCTCCTATCGCTACGAACCCTCCCATCGCTGGACACAACAAAGCGCTGGCCTTGGTCCTTGAAGTTGAAGGATCGAGTGTAGTTACAACGGATAACAGTTCGATTCAGAGCCTAAGGCCCGTCTTTAGTCGACTTCTACAACTCACCCGGGAAGCTCTGACTAAACTGCAATTTTTCACACCATGTATCAACCCGTTGTAACGCATTTAAATGCCACATTAGGTCACACCACAATATTATAAAACCATCTGCTGAACTATCCATCTTCAGAGTCAAAAATACAGAAATGTCAATCTCGCGACAGAGCCAAAAATAATAGCAAAGGACTTTTCAACAAAACGTTTTTCATCTTCGCGACCATCCCTCGGCATAAGAGTATCCTTGAAATTGTTGAAAAATGCAATGTTCCCCCAAAACAATTATCTAAGGGAAAATTTTTAGACATATTTGATCGATTTTTCTTGCAAATGTTACATAACATTTCTTGTCTCCTTGCCACTTACAGTTTTTATGCGTTATAACAAAATCCCCACCCATCTACCTGAAGCACTGTATAATAGACGAATGACCAGTTACCGCCGCAGGTGTTTAAGTTAGACGGCAGAGCGTTCGTCGCGTATGAGTCACAGCTGCAGACTGCTGACGCTGTGGGAGTAACGGGAGTAGTGAGGCAGACGTTGTTACTCTGACCGCACGCACCGCTGCTGCACGGGTTCTTGAGTCCCGCTGCAATGAACCAAGATCAGCCAGCGATAAAAAATAGATGATCGGTAATCATCATCATCATCGGATGATCGGTAATCATCATCATCATCATTTCCGCTTTATCCGTCAATTTTCCATGCTAGCACTGTATTTCTGACGCTTGTGTCTGTGTTCTCTTCAACAAAAGTGTCAATATTGTTCCTCCTCTAATCAAAACTCATCAAGCGTCTCAAACTGATCAAATAGTTTTAATTTAATTTTCATGCGTGTAGGATTTTAGACTATTGGGTAGGTGGTTTATTGAGGTACATATTGATTGTATAGTTCATTAATTGAAATGTATTCAATGGCAACCATGTTAATACCACTAGGGCCTTTGCCCTTTTCAAGCAGATAGTATTTTATAAATTGAATAGAGGTTTTTGTACGTGCTCTGTGCTTGAAATAAAATTGCATACATACGTACGTACGTACGTACGTACATACGTACGTACGTACATACGTGCGTACGTACAGACATGCATACATACATACATACATACACACATACATACATACATACATACATACATACAATCCATTTACTCAATAACTGAATTAATCGTGCTCTCCAATTACTCGTATTATTGCCGTATTAATAGCGCTCCCCTCCCCGCACCGGCAACTATGAAACCATACATCACAGGCCCTTCAGCAAGGCTGTTAAACACACAAGTGTCGCTAGCTGCTAATCGCGTGCCAGATAAGGATTTATCTGGTTGGCGTCAGGAAGGGTATCAGGAAACATCAAATAAAATTCCCTTGCTTTACCTACTGTACTGTCTGTAACTCCCTTCTCCTTCCACTCCAAACATCCCCCTCTCTGCCCCTGTTCCTCTCCGATTTAAAGACACATCTTTTCCCACCATAGAATTTTTATTCTCATGCGGAATAGCTTACCCAGCTTTTGACGCTCTTTCTCCTTCCCCTTTGTCTTGGGTTTTGACCAATTACAAATTAATGCCTGCCTATGGCGAAGGGAGGTCACCGATGTCGACACTGGATACCTAAACTCATCATTATTATTAACGCATAGACATATATATAAATCTTTTATTCACCATCAAGGCAGAACACAATAAAGAAATAGAAACTTAAATAAACGTTCAGTTTATATACGTACATATATATCAAAGGTCTGACCAGGAATAGAAGCTGTGATTGGAGTCCAGAGAACCATCATGGGTGAGTCCACAACAGTCAGTACCTCCTGAACAAGCTGACCAGTGGCCGGGTTGATAGCGGCCACTGAGTTAAGCCCCCAATCACTCACGTACACAACCGCTTGGCCGTTAAACTGACCACTGGTCACACCGAACGGCGTCTGTAAAATCCAAATCATATTAAATATTTAGCATATAATTATACAGTAATCAGAAACCTATTGACAATGGCACTGAAAGCAGCTAAATTAATTTACAATTTAGTAAAATGAATTATTGTACAGCATCGTGGCCCAGAATTACTACACAGAACATAAAACAAGAAAATTTAGTTAAAGAACGAAAAATAACATTGTCAAAAATAAGCAATCACATTTAATGTTCAAAACAACAACTGTCTCAGAGGCGACTACGTTACGAAAACCAGTAAAAAAACAAGACGAGGAAAGGACGTACGTAAAGACTGAACTATGACTGCTATGAGGATAACATAGCGAACGGGTCAATGAATTGAAGAATGCGAAGAGAAAGGATAAAGAATGAGAGATAAAAAGTTTTAAGAGACTACTTAATACTTATTAAGGCTATCAAGGAAAAACAGCAGAGCCGATAGAGCTGGAGAAAAATTGCCGAGTAGGTTATGCTTTGAGGCAATATCAGAAACGCTCGCAGCCAAAAAAGAAAAAGAACTGGAGACGCTGCTCACATTCTGGATTAACTACAGCAAAAAAGAAGACGAAAGAAGAAGAACTGGAGACGCTGCTTGCATTCAGCTTGTAGCTGCCCGGAGCATCCAGCACATCGGTCCACCCCGTCCCATCCACGTTCATCGAGTACAGCGACCCGCTCTGCGGCGGGCCGGGGTAGTTTGTCCCCGTGGAGGCCGTGCTGATGTTCATGCGCGTCTTGTAGTGGGAATCGGTTACGTAGAGCGTCTTGTAGAGCCCTTTCACCCCGGCTCCCGCGAGGGAGAGCCCGTTGGGGTTGTCCAGGCCGGCCTGGAGCTCCATCGGACCGGAGCCGTCGAGGTTCGTACGGACGATACGCGATCGGTCGCTCCAGTCTGAGTAGTAGAGGTAGCTAGAGCCACAGTTCGTAAAGCAATAAATGACCAGCATTTTGCGACTCAATGACCACAATGTCAAGTAAATTCATTGATAGCTAACAGGTCACCAATTGGCAGTACCGGGATTCCAAAACTTCTCAAACGGATAACAATAAAGTGACAAATGAAACAAGCAAATGTAATGCGTAGGCCTGCAATCGAACACTTTGAGAAGCTAGACGGATTGCGCAAGAGATACAAAATTCACATTACAATCGATTTGAGCAATTTTCTTAATGCATCATGACGGCTGACACTTTCTTCATCTACAAAGAACTCAGACAACTATTGGCTTCCACGCTCCTTCAAGTTTCTACTGCGTTTCTATTGGCCCATTGTCTTATTGGCTAATTGTCTACAGATAACGTCATAAGGAATGATGCTGCATTGCCGTCTGTCAGGCCGTATCCACAACAACAATTCTCCAATTATCAAGGATCTTGCGTCACCATGCAAATTCTGCCAATTTTCAGCCGCTGCTAAAAAGTATGCCATGAATGTAAGCAATCTTAATTACTACATAATGTTATTATATCAATGCAAAAAACAACAACAACAACAATAATACAAACCTGCTCATCCTCAATATTTCATCATGAAAGAGGTCAAACCCTCACCCCTGGTCCAGATCAAGCGCCACGGCTCGAGGCTTCAGGTCGACCGTCACCAGGGTCCTCACAGTGTAGGGTGGGTCGAGCCTGATCGTCTCGATCTTGTGCCACGTGAAGCTGACCCCGTTGATCGTCACCGATCCTATGTGGCTGTAGTAGAGCTGGCGGTGGTAGTAGTCCAGCGCCATGCCTGAGGGCAGGCCAATTCAATATATTATATATATATATTGAATTGGCACATTCAATTTTGCCAATCTAAAATCGCTAAATCATGTGACCTGTTGATTTGTCACAAAATATATGATGAACTGTCACATATTATATGATGAACTGTCACATATAATATAATGAACTGTCACATATTATATGTAGAATTGTTACATATTATATACCGGTACTGAGTCACCACAACACCACAACGAGGCACTGTGGCGTAGTAGTTAAGGCGTCGGACAGAGAGTCCAGAGTCCAGTGACCTGGGTTTGAGTCTCCGCGCCGGCAACTATGAAACCATAGCGTTACAGGCCCTTCAGCAAGGCTGATAAACACACAAGTGTCTCTAGCTGATAATCATCGTCCTGGGTAATATATTATTGCTATATTTGTATTTCTAATCGCTGCGGGCGGCAGCGTATGTCATCTAGAGTCGCTTGCAACGCAAAGCAACGACGCAGCCGTCTCACTCTTTCCTTACTTCTGGTAAAAATGAACCAAATTTGCAGGCTCTTTGCTCGCCCATAAAAATGGCTCAGAGTGTCGCTTTAAAGACAACTTGCCATCGACGACGCCGAGTCCCTGGTCTCCGCTGAGAATGATCGTGGGTTGGGTACCATTCAGATAGGATCTGTGGATGGTCCTCTCGCTCACATCGCTCCAGTACACCGTCTACAAGCATGCATGTAGTCAGCAAATGAAAATAAGCATTGAAAAAAATCACATGTTGAAATCAACATCAACCAATTTGGAGTGGTTAAGGTGTCGGACGAAGAGTCTGGAGATATGCGTCTAACTCTGCGTGCCGCAACTATGAAACCATGTGTTATGGGCCCTTCAGCAAGGCTGTTGAACACACAAGTGTCGCTAGTAGCTGCTAACCCCGCGCCAGAAAATTATTTATTTGGTTGGCGTCAGGAAGGGCATCCGGCCATAAAAACCCAGCTCCAGCAGTTTTCATCGGGGCGCAAAGGCAAACCTGCATGAAAACATGTGCATTAACAGAATAGATGAAAAAAAAAATTTTTTAGTCCAATACAATACCTTTCTACGCAAAAGCCAATTTCGTACAACTGTCGTGGATTCGTTTCTATGCTAATAAGTTTCTAAGCACGTTGATTTAAGTTTCAAACAGTTGGCTAATTAACTAATTCACTAATTAACTAATTAACTAACTAATTCAGGTTGAGTTAACTGAGACTAGAGAATGTGATTGAGTGAAGGGACATTGCTGCAAATGGCTTATCCCTGCATAAGTAAGAAATAAAACCCCAAAAAGGCGGGTGTGCTTACATTCTGAGTAGGGTCATAGGCCACCCCGACTGGTCTCAGACTGCGACCGACCAAATAACGGTCGTTGAAGCTCGCATCGTTTGAAGGGACGGAGTCGGGGATGAATCCAACCACGCCGCTATCGCCAAGCGCGTACAGCAAAACGCTTCCGGTCACGCCTACAATGCAGTACTTATTAACATAGAAAATCAAACCATACAAGATACAGGTGCGCTTTAAGACATGTACACTGTGGTACAAAAAATAATTGTCTCACACATTTCACGCGCTAGAGTGTATGTGATTTAATACAAAAAGTTTCCACTCATAAAGCCTACAAAATTGAGCTTTTTGGTTAACTTTCTACTATATTGAGCAGTACATGTACTTACATAAATGATTACAGTAATGCTTCAATAATAATATGCGTTGACGCCCTAACCACTACACTACAGCGATGCGCTGCAATGTAGTAGTCAAGGCGTCGGACACAAGTCCCAGAGACCTGGGTTTAAGTCCCGGCAACTATGAAACCATGCGTTACAGGCCCTTCAGCAAGGCTGTTAAACACGCAAGTGTCGCTAGCTGATAACCCCGTGGCGGATCATTTTTGTTTGGTCGGCGTTTTTTATTCGAGGGCATCCTGTCGCAATTACCCAGCTCCGGCAGTCCACAAGAGATCAAACGTCCAAACCCTTGTCAAAACATTGACATTTACATAATAGACAAAAATGGGTGATTAGTTCGATTAATTTCAATAATTCAGCGGAAAGTAGGAAGCGTACTTAGGCAACTGGTCCCTCCCGTCAGAACAAGTCCCCCGAAGCTGGGACAGGAGCAGCGTGAAGTGACGGGTCCCGTGGGCAGACAGAGATGGGAGCAGGTCGCACCGTAACACGCTCCGTTGCCTTCAACATAGAATAGCATAATTGTCTTAATGACGTCACAAGAAATCTGCACAGCATTCACAGCGTCCGGCAACTGTTGGCTACAATTAACAAATATTGTCATATCGGCAAGCATAGTACATATACATTTTTTTCGTACTCGCAAAGATATTTGAACAATATTTTTCAAACAGTGGGCCGTGTTTAGACCAAATGATTTAATTGACTAAGGCTAAAGTAGCATTATGGTCAATGGATTTAATGATGAATCGAAAACCTAATGAACCGGTTACTAGCTGCCATAAGGTATCATCTAGACAAATATTTTAAATTGAAGCCGATAAAGTCGTAAGCATAAAACATTGCAGCAGCACAATTGTCAGCTTAGCAAACCGACATCGCAAGGAACACGTAATATATGAACTTTATTCGTCAAGCGACAGAAGTAATACGGTGAAGATGACATACAGTGACAGCTAAAACAGAACAGCAATCAAATAAATATGTACAAAAGAAAGCTACAGCTCCGGTGAAGAAAGCGGGTTACGAGAAAAAAAAATTTAAAGCCACGTACACCATAGCCTTGATCTTGGGAGCAAACCAGTTAATATCAATATTACACACTTTCCGTAGTTGAACAAGTTCGCAGTTTTACAAGTATCTATCCAAACAGCTACTCATGACACTATTATTGCACGACAAGGGCCTTTTGATGAATAGCAAGCGACGCATATTGACGATGTGATGAACTTCTAGGCGACTCATGTAGCAAATTACTTCTTTCACTGACACCCATTTATTATGCCCGCAAATTTTTCCATACACTGTGTTCCACCAACTGTTAAATAATGCAAAATTGGCAAAGAAAGCCATAAGAAAGACAAGTCCCAAAATCCACCAGTCGCCTGCAGTACCCGCAGCGTTCTGTACAGCCGCGTTGAAGAACGCCGCGCTGAAGAGAACGCTAGACCCAACGGGGCGAGTGGTGACGTTCATCGTCCCGTCCTTGAGGCCGAACCGGATGATCTGGTTGTAAACCCATCCCGTGACGTAGGCATAGTCGTTGAGTATCGCCAGACCATAAATATTATTTCCTCTTGCGAGGCTATCAAGGCTTTGGGTCTGAAGTTTGGCTCCGCTAAAACTACTCCATTCGAGGGTTCTCTGGTCCGAGTTGACCCAGTACAGCAGACTGCAGACAAACAAACGCATAAAATTTTCCAAGTTAATTACTTCAATACATTTCATGATAAAAACAATGCAAAGTAACGCGTCGGACTAAAAGAAAATATATATGTCCGAAAAGATTTCCAATGAAAAAAAAAACTCAAATGAAAAAAAAATATTTGGCAAGACATGCATCAAATAAATGAAGGAAGAAGAGTTCGTGTTTGGTAATATATCATTAAAATCACATTATAAAACTAAAATAGCAAAATCCTGAAGTAGCATAATATCAACTTTATTAAAAATTACGCAAATTAATTTTTTTTTTATCAACAGTATTTAAGTAAAATTATATTTAATGATGCACATGACCATCTAAATTATTAACCCCCTATGGCCCAGTTGTTCAATAGAGAGTTATTTGAACTATAGCTGATCGATCTAGGATTATTTGAATAACTCCCAAATATTGGCATGTTTTTCAAGCAATCGTGGAGCTAATTTGATCTGATTGGATCATGACGTCAGTTTTGTTTTATGATTATTTAAAACAAAATAACTCTCCATTGAGCAACTGGGCCTAAATGGGTCCCAAATCTAACTTTACCCATAAACTGGCCTCAAACAGAAATGAACAAAATAGAAGCAAGAAAGCACACCTATTATAGACGACCATTTGGTTTGGCAGAACCCTATTTGTCACAATGACCGTCCTGTTTGACCCGTCCAGCCCTGACCTTTCGATTCTTTGGTAGCCCTGATCGTTCCAGAACAAATACCTGCAAGATAATTAACGAAGTTTAACATCAATAGCCTCTATTAGACACACGGCAACGACTGAAAAAAAACTGTTATTTAATCATTATTGACGACCGATACAATTTGTGTGAATACACAAATCTACATACAGGGTGCGGCCAAAAAAAAAATCCCCCTATGCAAATAAATTCTGAAAGTTCTTGTAAAAAAAATCGAAAAATGAAATCAACTACACGTGAAAGCGGCTGGAGTTTTTGACGTTACAAAATAGCGTCTCAATAACGGAGCGTTTTGATTCCCTTTGAATAATTTAGTGACCCTGAAAAGGACCGAAAGTTTCATAACTTTTGAATACAAGCAGATTTTCAAGTGAAATTTTCAGAACTTGTGCCAAATTATCTCAGCTACAATCCCTGAAAAGATGAAGCAAAAATATTAATTTTTGGCTGAGTTATCGCGAATCTGCTAGGGGGTATTTTTTTGCCGCACCCTGTACATATACATAATTATACTCTTAGAGATAGATCACAGATCACACCATAGCGAGGCGCTGTGGTGTAGTGGTTAAGGCGTTGGACGTATATGTAGGGTCCAGATGATCAGGGTTCAAGTCCCCGCGCCGCAACTATGAAACCATGCGTTACAGGCCCTTCAACAAGGCTGTTAAACTGAAAAGTGTCGCTAGCTGCTAACGCCGTGCCAAATAGTTATTTATTTCATTGGCGTCAGGAAGGTATCCCGCCATAAAAACCCAGCAGTGCTCATCAGAGCACAAAATGTCTAACCTGTGTCAAAGCATGAACATTAACCTAGTAGACGTCCAAAAAGGCGGTTAGTTTACTTTAGTTTTTTGTACCCTCACAAACTTGGTTTTTAGTTTTATTTTTAGTTTTTTTAGTTAGCTTTTTTAGTTTTTAGTACCCTCACCCCGCGCGTAGCGTTACTCACCCGCTGAGAGGGTCCGCGTATATGCCCCTGGGAGATGCGAGCTGGTCCATGACGAGCACTCGTCGGACAAGTTTGACGTAGTCAAACACCTCAACGGTCATCTTACGACTGTCCGTCCAGTAGAGATTGTTGTTCTTCCAGTCCACCGATAAACAGTTTACCTCAAGGATATCTACACACCCAGCCAGAACAACAACAAGAGACAGGCTCACAATTATTATTATTAACGTACGCGACCCTTTTATTTTTCAATTCCTGATACAAGATTCGATGTGCCGGTTAACCCACTTGTGTATTCACCGAGCCGATGGTCTCGTGATTACAATGCCCTCCTCCTCGTCTGGGTTGCCTAATTGACAACTGCCTAGTGCCCATGACGAGTGAAAGTACCCGATGACGTCTTTCAACACCGAAATGGACTATAAGTTTAATATTTCGATTATTATCATTATTATTCGACGAATTCTATATAGTTTTCGCTACTGGATTTGAGAGTCGGCGGTCGAGGGTGTGAGAGCGAAAGCACAGTGACTGCTCAACATGCGGACGGCGCTGGGCGCACTGTTCAACATATAGAAGAAGTACCGCTCATTGCTCGACATAATGGAAACACTGCTCAGCACACGATTTCACTGCTTTGTGTACACGTATGTACACGCAGCGGCTATGGTTCGTTCACTAGAGACTCCTTGGAAGAAAGATCAGAGAAAAATCTTAGTCTCACTTAAAACTGACTGAAAGCCTTTTAAATTGCGCTTTATTTCGTTGCGAATCAATGGATAGTTGCGAACAAAGACGGTTAGCAAATAAGACTTGCACAAAGTTCAGTAAATTATTCCTTTAGAATAATAACTTTTGCTTAAACAATACGGAATCAAGCAGCAATACTGAAATTCATTCTTGTCACAATTAGAGCCAAAATTCTAATTCAGATGAAGACATTTCTTTTTCTAATATATTGTTTACGTAGGCCCTCTACCTGTGCTGATGACGGCGGTGGCAGGGGCTAGAGATCCATTCGGAGTGATGCTCGCCATGTAGATTCCTCTAGTCAGGACGTTGACGTCAGACCAGAACAACAAGTTCTTGCCTGTGTCCACTGCCAGCCCCACAATCCGACCGTAGCTCTAAACAACGTGCAACTCTCAATCAATTTACTTAAATTTACGGACAGCAGTGACCTAGGCGAGTGATATAAGTGACAGCGAGGAGACGTGGTGTAGTGGTTAAGGCGTTGGACTGAGAATCCAAGACCTGGTTTCAAGTCCCCGCCCCCGGCATGTAACCATGCGTGTAACTATGTAGCCATGCCGGCAACTGTTCAACGCATTACAGGCCCTTCAGCAAGGCTGTTAGCACACAAGTCTCTAACCGATGATCCCGTGCCAGATAATTCTTTTATCTGCTTGGCGTCAGGAAGGGCATCCGGCCCTATCACCATTCCGGCCATAAAAACCCAGCTCAAGCAGTTCTCATCAGGAGGAAAAAAGTCTAACTAACCTGTGCGAAATCATGGACATTATCAGATCAGACGACAAAAAGCAATTAGTTATTCACAGGCATTCATAAAAAAAATATTTGGTTATCTTTACATGTACATACCGAATTGACGATAACGGCTGGGAAACCAGCAATATCTGGATTTTGTATGTAGAATATATTCGATCCGTCAGTGGTATACAACCCACCTGAAATATTTAAGTACTATACATTGTAATCGTAAACCTTCAATCAAAAGAAGAAAAAAGCTTAAATTTATGTTTGCTACCGAAATACCACTCCAAATATTATTCTTGATTTCAGCAATAGGAAGATACCCGTATCATCAGAAATTTGGACACCTATTCTCTTTAAACTCCAATTCAAGCTGTGTCGCAATAGTAGAATTGAAGTAAGTCCATGCTCTTATTTTGCAGCTATGCACAATTCCTGCCCGCTAGCGAGGCGCTGTGGTGCAGTGGTTAAGGCGTTGGATTGAGAGTCGTTGGGACCTGGGTTCAAGTCTCCGCACCGGCAATCATAAAACCATGGCGTTACAGGCCCTTCAGCAAGGCCGTTAAACACAATAGTATCGCTAGCTGGTAATCATCGTTAATACTCTGGTAGAGAAGGGCATCCGGTGGTAAAAACCCAGCTCCGATATACATGGCTAACCTGTGTTAACATGGAAATGGCGTTACAGACTTGCCTGTTCGTATTAGAATCGATGTCAAAAATACCGATTTTTATTATTTTATGTTGCCAACCTGCTGCCTGCGCCGGAAATTGCGATTCAGCGCGTCCGATCAGAAGTAGGCCTAGGACACAGGCTAGTGTCCACACAGCTAGACGATCCATGCCCCGGCAGGATGTCCAGATCTAGATTCTAGTACGCTTATCCGCCGATCGACTACTGTGTGAAGCAGAGGCTTGGGATCCAGCGAATTTCAAATGGGAAACGATTTCACTGCAATACAAAAATATATGTTTTTAATACTGATATTCCACTACAGATATAAAGAATTATTGTTTCTTTAGTTTTCGACGATTTGATACGGCCGTAGTTGTTTAGTTTATAAGTGCAAGAACAACAGCACTTACTAGGTTTGTAAGGCTGCTGTATGTTAATTGTTGAGGGCTCATAATAATTAATTTGCTTCGATGTGTGATGTGTGCTATAGCTTTTGTAGAAGTTCGGTTGATAGAACAAGGAGGAACTTCTAAGTATGCCGTGGTGTTTTAGAATAAAGGATCCATTTACGTTACGCGGACACTTATTAGAAAATGGATAACGGTATAATGTAACTAACTATAGGCCTCTATTATACTATCGAATACAGCGCTAGCGTTGCAATTGTCATTTACTAGAACAGTTATAGAGCGTCAGTATTCGGAGCAATGGGAACTGAAGGCTATCCGGCGAAAAACCTTCACAAGCTAAATAGCCGAATGCCTTAGTCAGACATTCGCAAAAGGCGTAGGCAGCGAATGTCTGAGTGGTAACTTACCTGCTTATTACTAAATAAGATCTCTCACATATCGACGACAAAAACTTGTTAAAAGGCCACCGTTCAATAGCGTTCAGCACGCGCGAGCACAAGCACACGGAACGTTCTAACTGCGCTGTTTTTGTCGGCACTTGGCACAACGTCGTATAGTCATAGGCCTAGGCTAGAAGCGCTGCTGCTCTATTTGGCTAGGCATGCTGTCGAGGTTGGTTTTTTGTTGCACGCCACTCAACCGTGGATCACAATGGCGGTCGTATGCGGTACAGTGAATCAGGAAGTAATGGGAACTGCAATCTAGCTACACGTGTAATTGTAGGCGACATAATTGGGCGGTCTTCTTCTAGACCGTTACATGCTCGTATACTACGCTACGTACCTGTACCATACTACACGCGCATGCACACTAAGGTTGTAAATACGAAACCAAGAGGCACTTAAATGGTTCATTTGGCGGTCAAAAATTCTGTAGTCCTGCATGACATACGTTGGTCTACCTTTTCGACTATGAATACGACTACGATCTACCTATGATATTGCAGCTTCAATCGTTTAGCGTGACACAAAGATGGCATACATGTACTTGTAGGCTTATAATAATGACCTTCAATTAGGCTTCAATGCAAAATTCAAGTCTCAAAACGTTGCATTTATCAATCTGCAGGCTCTAAACCTGTGAAGAAATATGAATTGTACGCCGATATCAGTTGGTAGACCTATTGCGCGCAATCAATGTTGTATGCAATAAATATAGGCTCGTTGTACGCTACAACGTAATTCATGTTGTACGTAAGCCCTGCATATAATTGTAAAAGTAGTGCATGTAATTGTACAATGCGTGTGCTGCTTATAGCCTATCATGATACAATATCCATGCACTATACATGGCCCACGTCTTCAATTGATGCTAATTCTTCGTTAATCAACCTACAGTATTCAGCGAATAACACTAATATTGGTATTCACCATTGCGAGTTAACCTCGAGTTGGCTCAATCGGCGGATTGAGTGACGTCACGCTAGGCATAGGAGATTGACAACGGTCAAGCTCAACTCGCGGATTGACCAATTCGAGGTTAACTTGCAATGGTAAATACCAATATTATATAGGTATTCACCGTTGCGAGTTAACCTCGAGTTGGGTCAATCGGCGGATTGAGTGACGTCACGCTATGCATAGGAGATTGACAACGGTCAAGCTCAACTCGCGGATTGACCAATTCGACGTTAACTCGCAATGGTGAATACCAATATTAGTGTTTTCCCTAGTTTAGCCTATGCTGCGGCTGTGTTATGCTTTTTAGCGTGGAGACCATACAACTTTGTCATGCAGGTAATAAGCCTTATAGGCTTTCAAGCCACCTTCACGGTTGACTGGTCACGCAGTCGTGCGTCGTGAACAGAATGCTGTTCATTCGTGCGACGCAAAGAAGCACCGTTAGGCCTATCGTCTCGGCTAGGCCTATGTCTAAACTGCCGGGAATTACCGAAATATTTTTACATTCTAGTAAAAAGTTTTATATCCGGGTTCGCAAAGAATCAAAACGCGACTTGCTTGACTGCATGCGATACAACAGCCCGACGAATGGCTACTGCAATGTAATATTATGTGCATGGCACCACACCCAATTGGTCTGTTACATTAGATCTACCGTAAAATATTAAGCCCTACAAGTTATAACACAACGCTAGCCTTCAACGCTATAGGCCTAGAATGCATAATTTTGATCATAAAACGCCTTAATATAAACAAAATTTTCGCCCGTTTTCAGCGATAAAGAATGCTTGTATCACAGCATCGTTAAGCTCATCATAACCAATCGATTACATTCAGAAAATTCGTAATAGGCCTATCGCTTCCCAAACACCATGAACATGTTACGGCACACTGTATTGAGAAACGTTACTGAAAGTTAAGAAATCAAGAGGCCAACTCGATTTCCTAACACAGGCTGGGGCCCATTAATTCCCAAATTCACCCTATGCTTAATTCTCATACAGTTATACACACGAAACTTCTATTTTAATCTGGAGAGATGTCATATTGGATGTTCACAATGTTCGTCTTTGACGTCCACAGAAGCACGAACCCAATTTAACGTGTCGTTGTCACTCGTTGAAGAAAAAAGCAGCCTACGTTGTACGTGTACAATGTACGACGTCAATGTAGGCCTGCACGTAGGCTGCAGGCAGAATGCTGCTGAAGCTCTGCTGCAATGCTCACTGCTCATGACCAACGTTGATTGATGGGCAATGAATGGCCCAGGTGAAAGTGTCGAAGCTAGGCTGCGCTGAACTCGTCGCACGCAAATTACTTTGAAACTTGCATTATTTTAAATTCAAATGCTTTTCGCAGAATTAAATATTTGTAAATACTTTAAATTTTGACGGTTTGAAACCAAAATTATTTGAAACGCAAATCGCTTGCTGTTCCTGTGATCAAATCAACGTGCTTGCGTTTTACTGCGCGAAAGGCCGATGCAAGGCTTCGAATGGTTATATTCTTATCAAACACACAGGCCTATAAAATCAGGCTTCTATTCTTCGAAGTCATTGTCAATACTGTCAAGACTCAAAATCCTTCGAAAACTAAATCCTCCCTCCCTCAGCGGTCTCCTATCGTCTTCATCCGACCGATCACTCAAACTCAACAGCTGCTTTCGTCTCTTACCACCTCGAGGCCTCATCGTGAGCGAGCGACTTGTTCGATCCCAAGATTCCGCATCCACTTTACCACGTCCCAACTTCATATCCCCATCGGACAACACTCTAGTCTTCAAATTCGGCAAAGGCGGCAGAAAAGCGGGTCTTCCATTCGGTCGCCTTCCGCTAAAATGGAATGATTCCAGATTCGGCAGTGTCAGCGATTTGCCCACAAGAACTCTACCGTTTGTAATCCTCCTCGTCGCATGGCCGCCATTTTGGTTTGCTTCTTCGCGAATGTTCGACGTTGACGCCATCGGTTTTGGGTGGAGGAAAGCGGAGCTAGAGATGGAGCGAGAGAGCTTGTCGCAGCTGCATCCTGCACGGTGGTCTAACTCGTCGTTGTCGGCCGAAGAGATTAGGAGAAGTCCGGTGCTGATTTTATCCGTCAGCGAGTCCACGTGATCCTTGATGCTGCGATGCATTGCTTAGCCCAGTATGTTCATTCATAATCGATTGCGTAAATTTGTGTAGTCTGCTGCACTTCTCTCGCACCTATAGAATTCAAGCAAATGATGTTTTTTTCTCTACGTTTTCATGACATATTTTCAGTGCGCTATAAGCGCAGTGATACTTGTTACACATAAAAGTTTAATAAACGTGTTACAAAAATTTAATATGTTCGATTGCAATGTGATCTAAACTACTCCGCTGTTGATAAGTCAAGATAGCCCACGTAGTCGTGTTTCGGCGATGCACGCCTTAATGCCAAGTGCCATTCATCAACTTCACGCTGGCGATAAGCTATTACTGTCTCCAATCTACATGGTACAAGATATAACAACTATGCCCGCCTATCACACAGGTGTGGCTTAGTTGTAGCGCTCCAGTTACGAATTAGGCATACGCGGTAGTCTTCAGAGTCCGGTCCGTATTTCTTTCTTTTGTCACACGTCACACATTCTGTAGACTTCCTGCGCAAAAAAACGCAAAATCGTTGCGAACAAGTCTTCAGCGCAATAATTGATTTAATTCGCCGAAGATAGCATAATCAGTGCTGATATCAGTAATAGCTCCGGTGCTGCGATGGGGCAATAATTAGGCTCCCTTCGGCTTTTCAAAATCGGCGTAAATAATGATTAGATTAATCGGAGCTAATTTGTATACTTACCTTCAAGCCTATGGCTTAAGCGCATCAATCACGCCGCAAGAAAACTTATCAAGTGTAACTTTGTAAGGTAAGCACTGCCATAGTAATGTTAAGGCCTCTGATCGTCTACACGTACATTGCTGACCCAGGCAATGCCCGCCCTTGTGCACTAGGCTATGTTTATAGATCTCCTAGGGTTATCTGCCTGCTCGGCAGTCCGTGCGCCTACAATGCTGAGATTGCAGCGAGCGCTGATGGTGGAAGAAGATCGCTCTATGGAAAATAAACATAGAGCATGCGTGGCGCCATTCTGGCCCAGGCTACGCGTAGCAGCCATGCCTGCATGGCATGACGATGCCTCTCTATGTTATTATATCATGTGACGGTTGGCCTGCTAAACAAGTCTGCGGACATTTGTTTGCCCATTAACGGCTGAAGCCGTTAAGAGACTATAATATAAATAGTATGAATTATGTCATACAATTTTTGTCCATTTAGTTGATGAAGTTATCTAGAGGCCTACTTCTAACTCGTTGATTAGCAAAGGCCTACTGGCAAGCTAAATGCCGATTGGTCGGAGACCCAATATACATGTACTAGTCCTAGACAAATTGGCTCTTTCTCTTGATTTCTTGTAAGATTTTCGAGAAAAGCATTCTTTTAAATCATAGTCTTGAACAAAGAAATTTACATTAAGCTATCGACCTGATTATTGCTTAGGACAAACGCCTGCCGCCATTCAAATTATGTAGTTCGCGTGTACACGTACGCTGCATTTGCAATGTACGTGTAACTAAGCCGACGACATACAAATCGTCGTTTTCTATTCGAGATTCGAAAGATACACGTAGGCCTGCAATGCCTAGACGACGGAGCTACAAAACTTCAAAGACAATGTCCAAGGCTAACACCTCAGTGTTTACCGTAGAACCGTTAGGTATTACCGCATTATGTAGGCGAGCCTTATAACCCGCGATCTGATTAGCCTGTACTCTAATTAGAGGCTATCAGAGTGGGTCAAACAGAGATAGATTCGGCCGACAATGATAATTGCGAACGTTATGTGCATTAGCCTACAGTCCATACCTTTCGCTATAAGCCTAGTAACAGCCCTACAGATGGTTTAGTCAATCACAGTGATCACAATGATCAAGTGGGTCATAGGCTACATGTAGCATTTAGATCGTAGTAATCTGTACGAAGCAATAAATCAGCCAGTGGACTTGTAGAGTATAGCCTACACTGTTGTCAAATAAAAATGCACTCATTTGGCCTATTGGAATAGTACTGTATTATTTGCATACTTCATAGTCTTCGAATTAGTCTACTCTTCGATCCGCTGTGAACATTTTGATTCCAATAATTCGTGAAAGACGATTAAACTTTTGAGACTTCCTAACTTGCAACATATGAGGCGGTATAAATTTATCCGCCCGCCTGTCATCTAATTCATGGGCAATCTAATTCATTCTATGTTATTGCGTATACGCTTTCAATATTCTCTTGATCACAGCGTCATCGCGTAATTAAAAACGCTGTAAACATTCAGTTACGCTTTTCCGTTACGCTTTTCCGTTACGCTTTTCCGTTACGCGTTTCCGTTACGCTTTTCCGTTACGCTTTTCCGTTACGTTTTTCCGTTACGCTTTTCCGTTACGCTTTTCCGTTACGCTTTTCCGTTACGCTTTTCCGTTACGCTTTTCCGTTACG
>JAQIWG010001625.1:0-23565 GCA_034695025.1 Chamaedrilus cognettii | reverse complement strand
CCACTTTCTCCTCTCCCTCCCCCCTCAGTCGTGAATCGTGTAAGAGGAAAAAATTCAGAAAGATTTTAAAAATTTTGACCCGTGCATACAATATTTTGTGTTTTTGTGATTTCTCGCCTGCTTTATATAATTTTTGGTCTTTTGGAATATAAAACGTTATCGTGGTTTCAAATACAACAATGTGGACGATTTTGAAGAGCCATAATTTTGGGCACTTGTACGATAATTCCACTCAGAGAAATGGCAACACCGATCATTATTATCGCTCGCTTTACAGAATAACTTACTGCTAAAAAATTGTGGCAGTTAGGCAACGTTATATATATATGAATTCAGGCAAAGTTATATATATATATAATATATATACATATATATTCTTTTATTTGTTTATGCGCACCTGCAAATAATCATTCGTTAGGGTGGAGTGCAGAAGTCTAGTTGATGTTGAATTACGTAGCATATGTATTTGTAGAACCATGTTTAATTATCATCTACTGTAAGTAACCCCCGCAGGTCGGGGAACAAAGAATTGACCTGCAGCCCAGAGCTCTCCGGGCGAGTCGTAAAAGGAGACTTAAGAGGGGGAAGCGGTTCTATGCTTGGTAAAACCGAGGCCGAGGCACAGAACCGGACTGTAGTAGTCTTCGTTACCACACACGGTCCGTAAACTTGCAGGGGAAGAAGTACTGTAGGTCTTTTCTTTTATGTTCTATTCTCTGTTTCTCATTTCATTTCTTAATAGAATAGGCTATTTGCCTATTATAGGCTTAGGCTTATCGATGACAGAACTGAAACAATAAACAAATGACCAAAATCTATGAATGACAATTAACCATAGTAAATTTTTTTCAGTCATTAATTGTGATTTAATTTCTATTAATATCTAAAATATTAATCCATGTTGTACATAGTTAGGTTGTTATGTAATTACGATGTAATGTAAAAAAGGGAGTACATTGCTCATATCAAAGAATGTGTACAGAAATTCTGTGTTTATTTATTCAGGTTGAAACGATTAGTATATTCAGTTGTGAGCGTGTTGTTGATATTTTCAAGAAAATATTGACTACTACAAAATACGAGACGTCTAGAATTGGACTACTTTATATAATTGTATTGATCAAGGAAGACGCTTGGAATTCAAGTTTAATTGGATCTAAGTGAGAAAAAGAGCACATGACTCTTTTCATCTCTTCCACTCTTCATCGATATTGGATGTGAAGTTAAAATATTAATATATTTCTATGATGGAATCCCATAATACAACCTTGCTTTGCAAATATTGCGGAGAAGTATTTACTTTATCGTCAGCGCTGATTGCTCATGAAATGCGCCACGTTGGAATGCATTCCGGGCCACACTCCTCTGCACTGCCTAACTCGTTCCAAGGGAGAACTGCAGCATCATCCAGTTCGAAGCTCCGACGAGCATCCAGTAATAGTGATAGTAGTAATGGTGAGAAATCATTGGCTTGCACTCATTGTAGCAAGTTGTTTGCTACGTCTGGCAGCGCGCGCAGGCATGAGAGAACTCACACAGACTATCGTCCATACGAGTGTAGCATTTGTGCCAAGACTTTTACGCAGAAACCCAGTTTAAAAGATCATATGCTGATTCACACGGGTGAGCGTCCATACGAGTGTAAGCTGTGCAATACTAGATACAGATATAAAAGTTCTTGGCGCGATCATCAGAATCTACATGATGCCCATGGACTCTCCTCGTTCTATCCCTGCGAGGCGAAGTTTATTGAAATTGTCGCCATGAAGCAACACATCAATACCTGTCCTGAAAAACATTTAGACAGTTTGAGGACCAAGGCGGAGCAGATATCCAAACATGACTCTGATATTATTCAGACGGCGCCGAGTCGGAAGTCGGAGGCAAGCTTGCTCGGGAATGAGAAAATTGTTTGTACTAACGAGCATCAATTCGGTTGCGCATGTTGTGATAAAGCATTTGGAACTTTAAAAGCCTTAAAAAGGCATGAAGAATATCACAATGAAAATCGTCCCTATGCATGTGACCAATGTGAGAAGACATTTTCAAAGTTGTTTCTCTTGCGCCGTCACAAAATAATGCACAGCAGTGAGCGACCATTCGCTTGCCGCTATTGCGAAAAAACCTTTCTACGTAAACATTCCCTAACTGAGCACGAACAACGTCATAGTAATGAGTGGCTCTTTTCGTGTAACAAGTGCGATAAGAAATACAAGACTAAATCAGAGCTTCGGTCGCATGAACTAACTCATGACGAAAGCCGGCTGCATGCATGCGACACGTGCGAGAGAAAATTTACTCAAATTGGACATTTGCGTAAACACCAAGAAGTTCATAGTAGTGGGCGGGCATTTAAATGCGCTTCGTGTGAAAAAGATTTCAAAACGCTGTATGATTTACGTTGTCACGTGAAGAGGATTCACATTCGTGAACGTCTGTTGTGTTGTAAATTTTGCAGTAAAAGATACGTTACTGCTTCTGATTTGCACAGACATGAAAAAAACGTACATATTGGCTACCGTCCATTGAACTGCATGCTTTGTGCGGAAACATTCGCGAAGAAATCAGACCTGCGTGTACATGAAAGACTTCACAGCCTTAAGGACATGCCAGGTTGTATAATCAAAGACGATCCGCAGTCTAATAATAGTCTCCAGGTACCACAGGGCAATGCAACACACAGTGAAGCACTGGGCAGAACTAAGCCTACAACAACTAGCTCCGACGCTCTGGATTCAAACGGCTCCACGAATGCAAGTGCTGAACACAAAAACTTGTACGCATTAAGATACAAGCTGAATGAAAAACAAGCAACTGATTTCAAGGAGCGTCCGTTTGCTTGCAATCATTGCGGGATGCGTTTTCTTCACAAATATGACTTGAACAGACACGTTGTTGTACACTCTGCAAATCGTCCGTACACCTGTGATCGGTGCGGAAGGGCATTTCGTCGATCAGACGAACTAAGACAGCACTCGATGATCCATGACAATACGAGTCCGCATATCTGTACATTTTGCGATAAGGCATTCAGAAAATTGGCGTTTTTATCGCAACACGAGATTTTAAAGCACAACTCTATGGAAATCTTTCCTTGCACTAACTGCGAGCAGAAGTCTACAAGTTTGTTAGATTTTCAGCAGCATAGAAAGATGTGCAGTAAAATCTTAGGACGCATGGAAATGCTAAAGAAAGTGAAAATCAGAATACGCAAACAGGCTGTCAAAATCACAAAGGCTACGATAGTCATGCAATCTGCAAGAGCCAAGCGAGCTTGTAGAAATATCCGTGAAGAAGCTTCAGTTCTCAAATTGAAGACCTCTGAACTAACGCCAGTTTGTGAGGCGAAAAAGGTCTCCGAACTGAAGAAAGCTTTTACAAAAAAAAAAAAATGTAGACTTGGTGTAAATGAAGCTTTTAAAACACAATTTAAAGTCCGACAAACTTCCAGTCGAAAACCAAATTCTGTGATCAAAGAGGTGCGTAACAGCAAACGGGCATTCAATTTACGGAGTAGCATTATTTGCGATCGAAAGCAAATGGATATCTTCGATACGTTGAGCATGCGGTCTGGTTCGGCTCAAGAACATAATGATGATTCCAAGGCATTGCTGAGTGATGTTGAAATGACTGCAGTGACTTCACATAAATCTAAGAGTGCGCATGCTTTCTACAATTGCCCATGTATGGTTTGTGATAAGTTATTCTGGCTGTCAAGCCTTTTTTGAATCTAAATACGTCAAAAGCAGAGAACTTTTTGTCGAAATAGGGTCTATGCATCAAAATATATTTTAAAGTGCACTTATCTTTGGAAGCGTTACAGTATAGGCGTACGCCCATAGCCTACAAGCCCTACCTCAACGGTCACACTAAACACCGCACGGGACCGCACAGGGCCACTATAGAGATGATGGAAGTGATGGGGCCTCTCATCTGCCATGGAGACAAGTAGTATAGGACACAATTTTGATGAGAATATTTTATGTATTTAGGTCTAAGCCTATTTTCATGAATGGAACAAGAGCGCTTCTATAGGCCATTAACCTTCAAGTTAATTATGGCGTTAGAAGTGATCGTTGGTGGTAAGCCTATATAGCCTTAGGGGGGTCCTATAGTTTTGAGGCTTTCAAATTTAAACTCTGACATGAAATCTTGAGTTGTCGCTTGTTGCAATGGCAGGTAATAGTCGATTAACAGAACAGTGTATGGGCATATGCCTAATGTTAGGTTGACCGCGCGCGGACAGAACATTTTTTTACTTTATGCCTATGTTACTGGCAGTAAGCTATCTTTATTGCAGTTGCTCAGGAGAATACATGGGCACATGTTATGGTTTTTATAATCTCTTCAACACTATCCCGTGCTTTCCCATGCGTGCCGTGCGGTGGTTAGAGTGTTTCAGTTGGAGTGTTTAGTGCTATCGCTACCTCAACGCTGCCCTAATGATGCGATTTAGGTTCACGTTCAATTGTTATTAAAAGGCAACGATTAGTTACCACTATAACATGGTAGGCCTATGCCCAAGCAACCTCGCAATAATCGCATCATAGACACGCGGCTATTTTCAGAAGCGGCTAGCGGCGGCGTTTGTTTCTGCACATCAACGTTTGATTGGTTTTTTAAACATATGCCTAAAGTACAAATTTCTTGTTTTATCCTCAATGCAACATCAAAATGAATATATATACTATACAAAAAGGCAAAATAAAGCACTATACAATCCATGCCCTGCTCTAAAAGTCAATAGCTAGCTGCATTAAAAGTATGGACCTAAACCCTATCATAATCGAGCATCAATTGGGTGAATAAATTTTCTCGCGCGTCGATTGACAGTTGCGAAATCAATCAAACAGATTGATTTCGCAACTGTCCATCATCGCGCAAAAAAATTTATTTCGTTTTCAAATTAGGGTTAAGGCCCCGTTAGAGCTAGCAAGTTAAGGTTAGGGCTGCGTTAGGGTTAGGGCTGCGTTTGGGTTAGGATTATGGTCAAGGTTTAGGGTTAGTCAAGATTATGAGTTATATTCGAAGTGGGCGTGATATGTGGACAGGGCAGACTCGGCCGTTAGACTCTTGTATACTTTGCACCTTCACATGATTGTAGCCGTCGGTCTTCCTGTAAGGATCGAGTTGAGCCTAATACCACAGGCCCCTATATGCAAAATCAGCAGCTGCAGCCAGTTAGCCCATAAGCCTACTGATTGACTTTCTGCGTAAGTCAGTGTAAGTCCTGCAGACTACAGACTCAATGCAGGCACGGTGCTGAAGGCCTACCGAAGCACTGCAGACCAATAGGCTAAGCTGTGGCCGCGGAGCTTTCGCCCTGTTTCTGAACTGGCGGCGTTCATTTAAAAAAACAATAAACGAACTTAAATTGTCTTACATTTAAGTAACATGAATTTAAATAAAATTTAAATAAAATTACGGAAATTGACTTGTAAGACACCGTTCACTGTATTTTAAAGGTTAATTAGCTCAAGCGGTATAACATTAGGCTATCTATAAACTGCTTCAATCTTAAGTATTTCTATAGCCGAAATGAACGATTTGATCAATTTATGACCCAACTTCCCATTTTGCTAGAGAAATTAAATGTACTGTATAGTGTATCATTTTCGCCACTTAGACCACAATTTTTATAAAGGTTTAATGATGCACAATAAATATTATACGTATACCTAATGCTAAACCAGGCCTATATAGTCTACAATTTTAACAGAAAAAGGCTCAAAATTATTAGCAAGATGCTTCATAATGCAGATATTTTTACATAACTACACGCTTCATTAATCATTATTAAAGCGCAACTGTCTACAAGGACTATAATAATAATCGTCTCAAACGCTCAATCTATAAAACAATCAACCTTTTTGAAGTAGGGGGTGGGGAAAAAGACATGATGGATCCGACACATTGATGCCTCAATAATCTGAACGTCGTATTGGCAATGAATACAGAGGAATTAATTCGAGCATTTGCAAAGACAACGATGCATTCTACAACCCCCAAAGACAACGATGCATTCTACAGCCCCCGAAGACAACACAATGCATTCTACAACCCCCAAAGACAACGATGCATTCTACAGCCCCCAAAGACAACACAATGCATTCTACAACCCTCAAAGACAACACAATGCATTCTACAACCCCCAACGACAACGATGCATTCTACAACCCCCAAAAACAACACAATGCATTCTACAACCCCCAAAGACAACACAATGCATTCTACAACCCCCCACGTTGCAAAGAAAGCACGAAAACCGAACTATGAGCATTGAGCAGCTATTGCACTAGCAGCCGTCTGGCCGTCTAGGCCTCTACTTGCAGGCGCCAGACCCCGGAAGGCCGCTCCTCGAAGAAGGTCCTAGGCAGCTAGGCTCTCTCTCTCTCCTTGCCGTCCGCTGAGCGAGTGTGTAGCGGTGCGAAGTTCTGGTATCGCGATCGTTGGATAGCTTCGACGGTCTGCTGCGCCGGGTACGGTAATGATGCTATGCCAACTGCATGCTCGCTGCTTTGCAGGATACAGTTTCGCGTCAGAACTTAGTAATTTTGTGTTAAGATGTTAGTATTGTTAATATGTCGGCCATAAGCATGTACTTTTCTAGGCGTAATTCATGTCTATGAATTGGCCTATCATCATCAATAAGATTGAAGCAGTTTATAGATAGTCTGCTGTTATTCCACTTGAGCTAATTAACCTTTAAAATACAGTGAACGACGTCTTACAAGTCAATTTAAGTCATTTAATCAAATTTAACAGAACATTTCTAACATTATGTACATCAAGCACGTCGCATAAACTAAAATTGAATAGCCTGTTATCATAGACTCAACGGGCTATACATGATTGCGTCATTAGAGAATGCTATATAAAAATATTAACCAACCAATTCAAAGTTTGTGTTTTTAATGGCTTAAATTAACTAGGTGCATCGATACACTTGATCTATTTTATTATGTTTTTAAAATATTTGTTATATTTATACTCCAAGCAAAGTAATGGATTTTGTGGCCTACGTAAGCCTGTGCAGTAGGTCAATTAGACTATTACTAACCTGTCCTTGACTACTGGTAATGAATGCAAATGGCGATATATTTTCCATTGTACAAGTAGGCCTGCATGTTGTTGGCAGTTTCTGTCACGTTTTTCTGGGGGCTAAGCATTCTATTAGGCCCTGGGGCCGTAGTCACCATAGCTGCTGCGACTGCTTAGCTGCTGAAGCGAGGTTGAGGTCGCACCATCCAAAAACACATGCTCTGCATTGGCCGTTTAGCTGGAGCCATCTCAAAACTCGCTGGAGCTAGGCAGTCGCGACTATGGTGACTACGACCCCTGGAAGGAAATGAAAGAGAAGCTTGTAGAAACTCAATCGTCGCAGTTTAGAAGCACACAAACGGAGGATTGGCTGGGATTGGGGTAGGCGATTCTAGTCGTCGAGGCTTCTAAATCTAATTGAAAGCGTTAATTGCATAACTGATTCCATAATTAATCAATTAATTAAGGAATATTCCAGAGCCTTTATGATAATAGCCTTTGTCAGGGATGTTGGCCTTGTTGACATTAAAAAGGGTTAAACTTTGAAGGCTTTAAGACTAAAATAGGATAGGGGAGGGCGTTTGAAGGGGCTTGGTATTAGATTATAGCCTAAAAAGCATTGGAGTCTTTGGCGAGGGCTGAAAGAACTCAACATAGGCCTATGACTAACTGGGGAGGGGGGAGGGGGGGGGCTTCAAGAGCAGACTGGGGGTTATAATCACATCCAAGAGCAATTAAGGAACCGTCACTGAGGTTATGGTGAAGGAGTATAAATAAGTAAAACTTAGAAACTTGGTAAATGGAAAGTACAATTATATTTGACTGGAAAATGAGATGCTGACGGAGGATTTAGCTCATTGCCTGTCTTGTCTGCCTGGTGGTTTCAAATTTATCAATTTGTAATTATTTGCATCACTTTTTGTAAGTAGTCCAAGGATCGCCACAGGCCCTTCAGCAAGGCCGTTAAGCACACATGACTTGGTGTCACTAGCTGCTAACCCAGTACAAAATAATTATTCATTTGGTTGGCGTCAGAAAGGGCATCAGGCCGTAAAAACCCAGTCCCAGCAGTCCTCATCGATCAGGGCGCAAACATGACCTGTGTGAAAACGTCGACATTGACAGATTGGACGACCAAAAAGGCAGTTAGTTTAATTGTTTGTGTTATTTTTGCACTCAGACTCTCGCTCCTGGATTATCGCCCACCAGTCTATGTCTGCCGAACCCTGACCATCCACCCTGACATCCACCACTACACACCCCTGGCGATCTCTAGGCTAGCGAGGAGTGCAGAAGAGCGTTGAAGCCCTATCGAGGCGCCGTGAGGCAGGATGGCGAGTAAACAGCAGCAGCAGTCTGCACTGGCGACAGCCGCTGCATTAGCTGCTGCGCAGCAGCACCAGTACTCTGCGGATGGGGGGGAGGATGAGGAGGACATAGCGGCCGAGCGGGATCTGGGGGACGATGCCATGTGGAAGGTCATCCAGAAGAACACCTTCACCAGGTCAGCGGTGTGACCGCATCCACATTTATAAAAGTGCTGGTTACAAGGCAATGTGGCTGTCATTCAAACCAGGACTTGAAACCACCGACATGATATGGAGCTCTATTATTGCAATAGTTTCTGTTCTATTTTCAATTTTTTAAATATATATTTTTGGTTGGGATAGCTGTAGTTGAGGTTTAGAATCGATTTTACAAAGATGTGTGCATGGTTGGTTGGATTGCTACAGCAAAACTGCACAGCCTGTGGGGCAATACGCTTACGGCCAAGATGAGCCAGCACCTTGCTTGCTTGTCTTCAGGTCATATGGGACAAGAGAAGTGCATCTCCCATCCAGCATCTATTTGACCCCCTGTATGGGGTTTGTTGAGACCTTCGTTCTTGAGATCTTTTAGGAAAAGCTGCGAAACGTGTGACCATGAGGGGTTGTTTAACCAGACCTGAGATACCAAGTTCCCATACAAGCCTTCAAAAATGTTCCATGTCGGATGACTGAGGTTTTGACCCTGCCGTATAACCAGAGATCGATGCCCAAGCCCTCATTCTTTAACGAATACCTGGCTACGCCCTTGCTAGTTGCTCTTTTGAAGCCAGTATCGGTATGGTGTCGTTGTTGTCATTGATGTGTCGTTGTTAATATTGTTGTCATGCGAGTAGCTCAGTGATTAGGTGACCGCGAGGGCTAGGCTACACTGTAGTCAGGTGAAAAATATCTCCAAAAAGCCGACTTCGAGAATAAAGTGGAAGAGACTGAGCACATTCTGTGAAGTTGTTGTTCACTCTGATGAGCGTTTTAATTGTATTGAAGGACCTGTTTTTTTGCAATAGTTTCCAAGCAGTTTCATTCATCTTCAAAGCTGTCTGACAGCAGCAAAATTCTCTGATGCCCAATGGAGTGTTAAGTTCAAAATATATAAAGGAGTGAGAGGATATCATTTAATTGGTGCTTGTCCTTTCTTGATGCCCTAAAGCTGTCACTGGCTGGTATCGAAGTGTAAATTAATCTAAAATTAAAAATATTTGCGAAGTAAAACGCAGACGGTGTGCCGAAGTTCAGGATCGATGTGAAATTGCCACTTCCGGCACCTCAATAAAACTGCCTTCCCAACTATACTATAAGTATCTCAGATGGTGGAAGGTCTAAGAATTTTTATTGTGATTTTATTTAAGTTCTTTGAGTAGCGTGCAAAACCTTACAGTAGATTTGTATGCAGTCTGGTCTTAAACTTAGCCCGATTTCAATCTGTAGTTCCTGGATGTTCAAATTAAGTTTGTTAAAATATTGACACGTATGGCATTTATATTTCATACTATATAATTATAGTGATATATTTGTATTTTATATTGAATTATAGCGATGTGTTCTAGCTTCGTTCTCAAGAATTATCCCGTGTACCAGGAGGCTCATCCTTAGGATTGATGTGGTATTCACTTGGCTGGTGTTCATTTGTTCAGCATTAAGCTATAAGTAAGCCTATCCTCAAAATGGGGCCGAGCGCCTTGCCGTTATCCACAGTCGTCGTAGGCTCTAGAATGCTTTTGTTCTCCTTGAACGCTGTTTTTTTAGTACTAGATGGGCCAGCCGCTAGCATGTCGTTGTTTACTGCATGTGGCTTTGGTGTTTATTTACACTATAGAGATCATTAGTTGTGTAGGGATGTGAGAAGGGAAAAGAGGCCGCTCTCAGAATTCAAAAAAGACTTTCCTTCTTCAAGGGGATGTCAGAATTCTATAAAATTAGATTAAATTATTTAAATTAAATTAGATTAAATTCTGTTAAACTACACTAAGTTTAATTGATATATTTTAAAATCGATTGATTTTGAGATACATTGAATACATTGAGATACATTGAATACATTGAATACATTGAGATACATTGAATACATTGAGATACATTGAATACATTGAATACATTGAATACATTGAGATACATTGAGATACATTGAATACATTGAATACATTGAGATACATTGTATACCGGTATTGATAAAGATTAAGTTTGATGAATTTGTAAAATAATTGATGATGAGCTATTTTCATCTTAAACGCCCCAAGAGTCAGTAGCACTTTCAATGTGTTTTGAAAGACCTTTGAATGGACTGGACAGCATACCTTGCCTTATTATTAGTACATTACCTTATTAGCCTACACTACAAGATAGTTACAAGTAAGACACCAATAAAAGTCTCTATTTGCAGGGGACAAATTTGGGTAGCGGTGGTGATTAGTTTCCTACTAGCAGTGGAAGATTTTACACTGCACAGCGCATTGTTAATTTTGAGCTTCAGCTTTTTATAAAACGTTCAAAATTCAAAACTTCATTAAATATTATAACTCTCTGCAGTGCTTATATATTTACTCTTTATATTGTACCCCTGCAGGTCGGGGAACAAAGAATTGACTTGCAGCCCAGAGTTCATCGGTCGAATCGTAAAAGGCGACTGAAGAAGGGGGAGCGGTTCTGTGCCGGCTCTCTTGCACAGAACCGGACTGTGTATTATAGTCCTAGTGCTATGCTCGGCCCTTATACATGTGCTACAAAAAATAAGAAACAAAATCTTCATATATTGAATGTAATAACGAACAATAAGGAATGAAAATTATTTCCTTCTCCCCCTGACCCTTCTATAAAATTGTCATTTAATAATTGCTGTTATTCTCTAAATTATGCAGTGATTGTTTCAAATAATCTATCTCGGTTTGTGGTGGTTAGGTGGGCGAACGAGAACATGAAGGCGTCAAAGATGGTGGTGGTGGACCTGGAGAAGGACCTCTCTGATGGACTCAAGCTCATCAGCCTCATCGAGTGTCTGTCGGGCAAGAAGTTCCAGAAGTTCAACAAGCGTCCGACCTTCAGGACGCAGAAGTTTGAGAACGTCACGCTATCGCTCAAGTTCCTCGAGCAGGACGAGGGCATCAAGATTGTCAACATCGGTGAGGGACCCAGTTCTCCGAAGTGGTTTTGGTTTTGTGAGTTGTAAGACTGTGTGTAGTAATAAAGACCATTGCAGTCCAGTTTTGTACACAGGACCATGCAAAGATAGTCCCCTCTCTTTAGTCACCTTTTACGACTCGCCAGCGGAGTTCCCTTCTGCAAACCAATACTTTGTGCCCCGGCTCGCAGGGCGCCCAGTTCTGTGTAAGCTCCATTGAAAATTATGGCCTAATAGCCTGTTTTGTAGCTTGTGCTCTTACGGATTTAGATGATTGTACTCAGATAACCAAAGGCCTAAAGACAACAAAAATCTGAGTTGTCTTTGTTTTTACGCTTTTATATTATTGTGCTATTCAGTATTTCCCTCATTGCTCATTGGGTTCTTGCTTTAGACTCAAAGAAATATTCATGAAACTTATATATAAAGATGTATCACAATTTTTATATCAGTCTAGCAAAGGAAACAGTTAAACAAACGAGAAGTAGGAGTCACGATTCGAGGCCAGTTTTTTGTGAACGCCTGAAGACTACCTAAACTTTGCCAAGTAGATACAAACCGTTGAGCCGCGCCTGGTTGGTTATAGACCAGAGCAGCTCGCTGTAGATCTGCTCAAGGCTACGAACTCATCAATTAAGGGCAAGTCAGCGACTAAACTTGGCGGCGAAGAAAATAGACGATTGTGCTGAGGGAAGGATGAGGTAGGGAGAGTGTTGTCAGCAGAGCTGAGCTTGCAAAGCATCTGCTGCTGTCTGTAAGCTTGTACATCGTGGGCGAGCTGAGGAATGTTGTCTGCAGTCTGCTGCTGTTGCTTGCTGATGGCTGCAGTAAACTCAGGTTTCATGTGGGGATGAATTCTGTGATGTAGTCAAAATATTATACACACACACACACACACACACACACACACACACACACACACACACACACACACCTGAGAGGTAACATAGTCCAACTGTAGTCATGGATCACTAACTGTATTGCTAATAATTATTTGTGCTTCAGAAACTAGATATGCATGAATACAATTTATTATTTCTTTATTTTAAGGCGCAAAAATTGTGAACTTCTAAAGAATTGGAGCTGCAATAATTTTGTAATTTATAAGAACTTAAATATTTGTATGTGGGTTCAATGTGTCAATGTATGAATTTTAAAGCGTTGTGTGGACAATTTTGATCAGGATAACCATGCAATGGGTTCGGTTTACTTAAGGTAAGTAGCGTAATAAGCGATAACTATTACACTATTGCACCTATAATTAAGTTTTCTGCAAAATTGATCATTTTCTTTAGCATCGAGAAGTCAGACCCGCTGCGTTACCTCTCAGTTTCTTTGCGAAATCCTGTAGGTACTTCAAAGTCTTCACACACATGTGTTTTATATCTTAGCAGTGCAGGGTTTTGTTTTTAGTGCACAGAGGCGTTGTGCTGTTGAAACCTTGATGGTCTGTTAAAGTTGTTATCAGATATATATCCCATTCAACAATTTGATACTATATTTCTTTTCATGTACCATATGCCAGTTAAATTTCACGCATCATACAAATCCACGTTGTACAATTACATTTTAAGGTTTTTAATAGCAACAACTTTTTGCTTTTAAATAATTGTTTTCGTATGAGTTCTTGATATTTCTTCGCGATTTAGCACAAGTCTTCTAATTTTATGACTCAAATCTCTAAGATCTGGCATCATATGCTGTTTGTCACTTTGCTTGACATGGTTACAGCTTGTATGCACTTTGCGACACCTCGCACTTTTTATCATTGACACTTTTGATGACACTGCCTGGTGTTTTTCTCCAAAAATTATAGCCAATAATTTTTATATAATTGTCAAATCTGTCAAGAGGAACATGTATGCTAAGAAGCATTTTATTGACGGTTTAGGTCGTTGACGTAAAATATTCAGAACTCCCTTTATATTGTGAACACAAGTTCAACTCCAATTCTGTTTTGTAGGCTCGTTGGTTAGACCCCTAAGTAATTTAATTTACCAATCTAGTTCGTCATGCTGCAATCGGGTGATGAGACCAACGTTTTAAAAATTCCTTTAATTTCGCTGAATAGCTTGCTACTTATAACATGATTTATTTGATTTCAATGTGTTAAATACTATAATGAAGGTTTTAAGTTTTCAACACAACTATATGTAGCTTGCTGAATTGCTTTTTAACCCATAGTTTGATATTTTAGTTAAAATACATTTTTGCGACTTTGCATCTTTGTGACTTTGCGTCTTTGCGACTTTATATTTTAGTTGGATATTTTAGTTAAATGTATTAGAAAGATGGCGCTATTTTGAAGCTTTTTCCATAATTTTTCTGCACTATTGCAGCAAAACCAATTAGGTATGAAAAATTAATTCAATTTTTATGCAAAAAAAGTCATTTAAACAACTGCAAAGTTAAATTGCTGTCGCTATTTGACTGTAATTTGATTGGCCATATGTATGCAATGTACCCTAAGTCTATGATCAATGGATGGATGCTACATGTATGAGTGTAGATAGACGCTGACCAAACTGGCAGAGTGCGCAGACGCCGCAGAGTGCGGCCTTGGTTTTGCTGCTGGAAGAAAGTTTGATATCAACCCACAACAAGAATGTTGAAACATGACTTATGTTTCCTTGCGCTGATTCCTTCTTCAGATGTGTGTTTTTAAGCAACAAAAACAAGATATTTCTTTAGATAGAAGCTGTCATGATTGCGGATTTTTGCACATGATTGCTGTGGCTGATTCGACAGATTCTGTTGCGTTCTGCTGAATTTATTTCTGGATATCAAAAATTTAGTTGCTGATAGTAGTAAATATTGCTCGTATCAAGACAAATGTGTATATTAAATATCAGTATCGCTTTATAGATCGCTCAATCTACTAATACTTTGTGCAGGTATTTGTGTATTAGGTGTACTCGCTTTTTATACCACTAAGGCTCAGTTGTTCAGTCCAGAGTTATTTGAGTAATCTGAGATTATTCAAATAACTCCCCAATAATAGCAAGTTATTTTAATATCTGCAATCTAATTTGAAATAACTGTCGATTGAGCCACTGGGACTAAACCACTTACTAAAACCTTGTGCATGTGTTTGTTCTGTGGCTATGCAGACAGCTCGGACATAGTGGACGCCAAGCTGAAGCTGATCATGGGTCTCATCTGGACGCTCATTCTCCACTACTCCATCTCGATGCCGACCTGGGAGGGCGAAGATCCAGTGGCCAGCAAGGACCAGACTCCCAAGCAGCGCCTGCTGGCCTGGATCCAGTCCAAGATCCCCGAGAAGAAGATCACTAACTTCACCACCGACTGGAACGATGGGACGGCCATCGCAGCGCTCGTCGACGCTCTCGCACCAGGTGGAGCTGGTTGTTTCCGTTTTTGATTTCATTATTTGTCTATAGGAACAAAGTATGCAGAAAACATATACCACATAGCCACAAAGCGTAACAGACAACCACGAGGTTTGCTCGATTCTCATAGCGTGACAATTCTCAGCGAGGGGGAGCAGAGACCAGAGGGAGCAACATTTTCTTGCCCTATGCGGCAGCCTTCCCTCGCAGACAAAACTCATGAGCGGGCGGGAGGGGGGGGGGGTTGCGGATTGAAGCTTTTGAAGTCATTCTTAACAGTCATAATCAGTTTTGAGGCCCCTGTATCACAGCTCAAGAGCAAACACGGGGGCAAAGGCCCCCGTGGATTAAAGCTTAATTTAGGGGGCAGAGGCCCCCAGCAGGGAGAGCCCTGCCCCCCCTCACGCTACAGGCCTGCTATGCTTAACCAGTTTCCGTATATTAAATAGATACGTATTGTAGAATTGTTGAATGAATAGGTGCAAATAAATGTATGGTAAGTTAAACACTATACCTTTGTTTAATTATCCCCTGAACTTCAAAATGCTATTTCATTACAGCTTTTGCATTTGAATTTTTAGATACCAAATACTTGCTCCTTGCAATCCTTGATCAATAGTGAGTAAAGAACAATGTATTATTAGTAAACATGGTCTGCTTGATAATTTAGGTACTAAATGCTTTCATATCTTGGGATTAATTGCACTAATTGCATTGTTATATTTTTGCCAATTTGTAAAATGGATTTGTTTGAATAGCTTAACTAATTACTGTTTGCACCTATGATTGATGAACGACATTACTTGCACCATAAGGTCTCTGCCCTGATTGGACGAAGATGAACCCGAAGGACGCGATCAAGAACGCCAAAGTGGGAGAGGATGCTGCTGAGAAGTGGCTCGACATCCCCCAGGTCTGTGACGTCACATGTTGTGGCGTGATAAATAACGTGTGCCGTGTTTCTTTACTCTACATCACTCCTGTCTACAGTTCTAACAGTCATGCTGCTCACTGCTCAGTGTTTGTTTATGTATTTGCATTGTTAATGTATGCTAGACGCATTTAATTTGATATCGATGAGTAGTTTGTGCGATTTTTGCTAATTTAAATAAGCTATTTAATTTAGTCTAATGTTCTCTTCAATTTCTAGATGATTTGAAGAGTTTAATGTTGTTATGTAGTAACAAAGACTATTATAGTACTCTGCGGAGGGTCATGCACATGCCACTCCCCCCTCTATTGTTGCCTTTTACTACTCACCCAAGGGAGCTCTTGGCTGTGAACCAATTCTTTGCTCCCCGGCTTGCATGGAGTCTTCAATCCATAGACTGTATTGTAGACTGTCAGTTCGTTGTGAGCATTCTCTGCTCAGTCTTGTAATCAAGTTCTGACTCTGGCTTGCTCAATGTCAAGTCATCTAGGCTGAGTTTTTTCATCAAGTGTTAAAATTTAATCTGAGGTCATGACGTCATCACACCCAATGAGGGCGCTGAACGCTTGATCTGTGGTTAATTTAGCGCCATATTATTGGTTTTTGCAGAATAAATCTTGGATTAAAATTTCATTAGATGGAAAAACTCTGCCTTAGTGAGCCGGATTGCTGAACTCCAATGAACTAGGTCGAAATGTAGTGAATATTAGTAAACCCCATGTAGATTCTTTGGGTAACAGTGCACACTTAGAAAAACAAAGCCTAGTTCTCTGGTTAGCATTGCATGCTAAGTGTCACACTTGGTTTGAAATGAAACAACAACTTGCACTGAACAGCTGTAGCATTAACAGGTAATAATGAATTGTAAGTAAGTGATTCAAGCTGTCTGTAGGCCTGCTATTCGACACGGACATACAACGATTTATTTATATATTCAATGTATTATTTTTACTACATTGTCATCCATTTTGACAGTTTGTATTCTCAGTGATTCATGTGAATTCCTTTCCTCCTATTTAATTGCGAATGATTTGGTGTTCGATGCTGGTTATAGTGATGGTTAGTGTATTATGCACCTGTACTGCATCAGTAATAGTCTTATATACCTCAATTTAGTGTTACACGCATTGTCATATAAGCATGTCGGCATGATTGCAGGCTGCCGATTCAGTGATCACTTGTCTAAGCTATTCATGTAGTAGATTAGGATATATAAAATTGTAGTAGATTATGATATATAAAATTGTAGTAGATTAGGATATATAAAATTGTAGTAGATTAGGATATATAAAATTGTAGTAGATTAGGATTAGGATATGTAGATTGTAGTAGATTATCACTTACAACAAATTTAAAACCTAGCCTATAGTAGCTACTGTAAGAGTAGGCCCAACTAAGATAAAGTTCAGGTAGGCGTAGGCTATATGCTGTCAGAGAACCGGCATTTAAAGTTTTTTACCAGGTAATCCCGACTTTGCCAGTTGCCTCCGATGTGTCTAGAGGCTGTCCAATAGATCTCCCCCTCATCCCCACCCATTCCTTCCACCTCCTTCTCCAGACTTTTTCACTTCTTCAACTGTTTGCACGCGGTGGAAGTTAGCACGCCGGCATTGTTAACACGTGACCGGTGTTCCATGGATTCAGCTGAACTAGGCTGACTTGCTGCCCAGGCTGAGCCTATTATAATTACATCACAGCTGCTGCGTGGTCTTTCCTGCCGCCGCCCGCTGCTATATTTAGTTTCGCATGCTTTGAGTAGCTGAAAGCTGCAGCTGCAGCTGCTGCTGCTGTGGCAGTAAACCATCCGTGTCCATGAATTTAGGTCCGCAGAGAAACCTAGCTGGGACTAATGCTCCGGAGTTGCAACAGAGTTTCAAGCAGCTGTGTTGAGAATTGTAACCAAGAAGCGACACGCGCTTGTGCTTCTTGTGTGCAGCAGTCAGATTTTGAGAAGCAGGATTGATGGTGATATAAAGTTATCTCCTGACTGGATAGGTTTCTTTTTAAAAAATACCATGAAAGTTATTACTAGAAGGCCTAAATGATCACTCATCCAATCGTTAGAATAAGTCAGTTTTTCTTTCATTTAAAATGATATTTAGTTACATTCCAAATACTGTTTCCAATGTTCAGTGTCAAGTACCACAATGATCATTAGACTGCCTCAACTGATGAATGATTAATGTTATTAAATTGTTTGATTGTTTTATTATTGATCGCTGGCGACTAATTTTGTTTGCTGCTTGATATGTGCAATTGTTTTGACTTGATTGCTTGAATTTTGACGCTGATTGCTTGATTTTACTTGAACTGTGTGAAAGTAGTGTAAATAGGATAGATGGAATTGAATTTTTATTTGCATTTTTTGCATTTAAAATTTCTTTTTATTTGTACAATTTTTAATTGCATATAATATATTAATATCTGTCAATGTAAGTAATGATCTTATCAATGTAATGGAATTTGATCTATGATAGCTTTGTATGCAAAGACTATGATTAGCCTACAAAAAAAAATTGTTTTATATAATAAGCTGTACAATGTATATGTATTTGTAATATACTTGCATGACAGGGGTTCTCAACCTTTTCTGTTACGGGGAACACTTAATCAATAACCAAGGCACACCAAGTCACGATACCTCCCATTGGTTCAGCGAGTTTTACGACGAGAAGTGTTTTAGTCTCTTCTGCATTTTGTTTTGCTTACACTTTTTATACTCGAGACTAATTACAAACGAGTTGATAGTTATCACGTATTTTGGCATTACAATTTCTATTTGTATTTGGCTGCTTGACGAAACACTTGGCCACTCGCCATGGATTCGTCTGAAAAAGCCTGATGCGTGATACAATTTTAGCACACTTGTATATTGTCAACGTTGTGTCTCAATGTTTGCTGCAGCTCATCAAGCCCGAGGAGATGTGTAACCCCGCGGTGGATGACCTCAGCATGATGACCTATCTCTCGCGTTTCCCCAATGCCAAGCTCAAGACGGGCGCCCCGGCCGTGGAGAAAGTGAGCGCGGCGCGCGTCAAGGCCTACGGACCAGGTATGGACCTCTCACCCCCAGCCGCGCTAACGCCTGTCGACCTTGTGATCCAGTTCAAGATTTCGAAATTCAATAACAACGTGCCTGTTGAATATTGATCCGGAATCAAAATCAGGCAATACGATTTCAAGGTTGAGTGCGGTGTTTTTCCAATAAATGTACTGTATAGAGATTGATTTTTTTTATATTTGTGTTTTTTTTTTTACAAAGGTACACTTGCATCCTTAGAACATAATTCCATAAGGTGTGTCTAACCTGATAAATGACCAGTTTTGTGCTAATGTGAGCTCCAGGTTGCACCAATTTTAATCCGCTTTCCCCAGTCGGCAGGGAGCAGAAACTAAGGGTATAATCCTAAGTGGCATAAAAGCGTGATTTTGTGTATGCACGGAAAAAATGCAAGCGGCAAAATGACGCCAATGAAACTGTGATGTTATTTTGTCGCTTGTATGTTTTTACGTTCATGCACAAAATCACGCTCTCATGTTACGTCTGATTTGGCCCTGATATAAACGGCATGGATTGTTCTGTGCACACAGGCCTCGAGCCGACGGGGAACGTGGTGGGTGCGCCGGCGCGCTTCATCGTCGAGACAGCAGGGGCGGGCAAGGGAGAGCTGGAGGTCAGCATCATCAACCCCAAGGGCGGCGTCGAGAAGGTGCATCTCCAACCACTTCCGTGTTTTTTTGGACATGGTTATTTACTTACTTATTGGCTATGCAAATGAAACCTGCTCCCACCTACTTAGATATGATACCATTCTATGTACTTGTTGCTTGCTGATAGCTGCCAAGTATGTAGTGGTTTCAGAAATGTAGAGCTTGTACTTGAAATATGAATATCTATGACACTGAGCAGTGAGCACTAACTCGTAAGAAAGGATTGTAAGCTGACCATCAAGCTCATTGGAAGATAATGAAATCCTGCTGAATCTTCTGCTAAAAATGTTAACTTGAGTGATTTGATGCCTAAAAAAGTCACAGTTTGTCACAGTTAGTCACAGTTTGTAGTTTTCGAGTGCATTTAACATTTACTTCCCTAAGTCTTAGATGTTAATGACTCCTAATGAATATTTTTTTGCTAACTGTTGTGCCATTGCTTGTGCAGTGTGACGTGATCGCGAACAACGATCGCACGCTGTCTTACAGCTGCGTGTACTATCCTGCCATCGAGGGCCAGTACAAGGTGACGATCAAGTTTGCCACCAAGGAGATTCCCAAGTGTCCCTACCTCGTCCAGGTAACGGGCAAGCTGGGCGACGCGGCCAAGGTGACGGCGCAGGGCCCGGGCATCGAGCCAGTGGGCGTCAAGGTCAAGAGGAAGACCTACTTTGAGGTCACCACCAAGGGTGAGTGGGATGCAGCATGATATTAATAATAATAATAATAATCATAATGGATTTAGAGTTTGTTTCGGCGAACGTCATTCTATTTGCATTCATATTAGTATTAATTTAACATTTGTACCATTGGAGGGTTATTGTTAATTGTGCGTTGACTTATATAGTTTAATTTTATATGTAGCCAGTGTTTGATGTATTGGTGTGTAGTATGATAGTTGTAGTTATAGCAGTAGTAGAGGTGAAAATTTTTGCTACATGCCAGCTTTCCACAAATTGACCAAAAAATCGTCAAAATCAAGTGCTACATTAATTGCTCTTGTATTAATAGAGTCTAAAAGAACAATAGTATATTTTTCATATGTATTCCTTTGTTTTTGGACTTTTCTAGGCTCAGAAGAGGGTCCTATTATGCTCTCCTTTTCTGATACGATTGATTTTGGAGCAATAACCTACATAAATCTGGTAATTGCGTTAAGAATTTGTCTAACGCTGGTTCAGATATTAGTTTATAATGACCTAAACAAATCTACCCAATGCCTGTCGTGTTAGCACTCTACTTCCAGAGAAAGGTTCAGATTTAACATATTTTGGTTAACCGAACTAATAAAAAATCTGTGGGGTGGTGAAGGTGGTCGCTTAATAGTTTAATAACTAGATTTTAGAATAGAAATTAGAAGAATAAATGCACTACAGATTCAAAACACATCTCATCCCTTCATAGATATTTTAATTACCCTGACGGATGCATGGATGCATGAAAGAACCGAACCAGCTATTTTTCACTTTTCTCCTACCCCTTCATCTTGGATCTCCTTCAATTATACATACTGCCCCCAGAAAAGGGAAGTCCCCGATGACGTCCTTGGACACCGAAACGGATTCTTAGCTCATCATTATTATATATTATTATAATTTTTTTAAGATATGATTCTTTGCTCACTGTCTAACCTATCTAAACCGTCTATTATTTCTACGTTTTGTTTGCGTTGATGAATTTGACTGTTAGAATTGCGTTGTGCAGGCGCCGGGGCCGGCGTGGTGGACGTCGGCATCATTGACCCTAACGGCAAGCGTGACACAGTTAAGACGACCATCACAAAAAAGTCTGACGACCTCTGGTACGTCGAGTACACCGCGCTCATCCCCGGTCTACACTCGATCAATGTCAACTTTGGAGGCAAACCCATACCGAAGAGCCCGTACGCCGTGGGCGTCTCCGGAGGTTAGATTAAGTTTTTGTTCATTTGATTCGATTGACAGAAGAGGAAAACATGAATGTAGAACATAAGTGATGAGATTGCAAATTTTTTAAATTTTATTTTCACGATGCTTTGATATGAATTTATCTCATTTGCAAAATGTCATCGTTTGACTTTGTGGCTGTTGATATTAGATTGTTTGGACTGTAGTTAATTTGGGCTTTCTCCGCAAAGTTCTCTTCAATATATTGGCCGGTCAATGTTCGCTCCCTTGGAATGGCCAGTAGGCCTACTTTGTGGGGTTTAATAAATGTCTTTTCTTATTCTGATAATTATTGATATATGACGCAGATTGAAAGGTAATACATGCATTATCTCTTCACACCGCCTTTATTAAATGAATATACCCAGTTTTGTGTCAAGTGATTCTATGGAGAATTTCTAAGCAAAGATTCGAGCAAAAACTTATTTCATATAATTATAAATTTTTGAATGTTAGATACTGAGAAGCACCTCATTTATGAACTTGTGTACTCTCTTTACTATAATTGAATTTCACATGTTGGTCATGTTGAAGGATTCTTATAGCAGCAGCAATGTTAATACAAATCTATTACTTTTTTTCATTGAAGGGTCAGATCTAAATAGAGGCGCGGCGCGTGTGATATCTAAGATTGTACGACGTTATGCTACTAGATTGCAAAGAGCATTGCAAAATGAAGTGAATAATATTGTCTTTTGAACTTTATTGTGACAGTCTCTTGTTTGTTACTGCAGAAAGCGGACCAGCTGTTGATGCATCGAGTAAGTGCGCCCGAGTTAACTCGTTTATTGTTATTTCGATTTGTAATGAATTCCAATCTCAATTATCGTCTCACTTTAAAAAAATATTTAATCTTTAGCTAAATTTTTGTAACGGAAATTTTTTGAGTGACATGTATGATCTTAGTGTACTTAATATCAATTATACTTTGCTATATTTAACCAAATGAAATTACAATATCATGATTTGACATTTATCACTTGATGCTTGACCTGATTAAGCTATGTGATTTATAATTTAGATTTAGATTCTTCTCTCTAGGCCTTTTTGCTAAAGTTAAACTTTAGTAGGTCCTACTACTACACGTTGTATAAATGCTTATGTTCCAGAAATGCCGACGAAGCCTACGGTCTGCACACCGAGTATGTTCTACTTAAAAATCAAATACTGTATATAAAAATTTTGTCAGTGAAAAATATATTCTCGTAGGCCTGCCGTAATAGAGAAAGGTCAAAATGGATTCTGGATACACTATATAAAACCTAAGATATTCCTTCTCATTAATTGATATTGTCATTCAAGCATTATTTTTTAAACTGTATCTTTATTTACCACAAAGTTGGCAAGTAGTGATACACAAGAGCAACCAAAAATAAAATAAACGAAATAGTTCTTAACTTGGGCTCCAATATGTCAGTGGATTTTCATGCATGAAAAAATATATGAATTGAGCATCAGAACACTAGATTCAAAAATATTAAATATTTTTTCCTTGATGCAAGTATAATTTTCAGGAGGCAAGTCGAAGTATCTTTCTTCAATAATGAGTTTCTACCAAGCTAAAAATAATAATTTGCCATTGGCAGAAAAAATTGCAATGGCAGAGAAATGTTCGGTCATGGGATGGCACTTTACGTAACTTTAGAAACAGCTATTATCAGGTAAATTTGTCAGGAAACTACAATAAAAAAAGAAGAAGAGCCACACTGAAGTATTATTTAAGCAATGGTCAGCAGTTTGATATTAGCTGGCGATGAGAGCAGAAGATTTACAATGTAAACCGACAGGGGGCGTGATTTTTCAATAATACCAAGAGTTACCTCAGTCAGGATAGAGTAATGAATTTCTATAATTTCTATTTTTAGAACTTGTACGGTTAGGTCCTAGAAAGTATAGATACATGTTTTGATTGAAGTTAAAGTTTAATTTAGTCAAAGTTTGGTTTTTATTGCAATCTATTAATAGTACAATATTGTATTTGCACTAGGGGTAAGGGGGTAAGTCAGCTCAAGTCAAGCGTCTGACAAATGTTTAGGTTTGCAGTGATCTACTGGTGCTTATGGCCGATGCAGTAATGCATCCAAATCCTTGGATTGAGGAAAGCGAGTAGCTGAAGGCCATCTTAAGGCGTACCAATGGATGTGGAGAGAACTAGAAATTGGGT
>JAQIWG010001624.1:0-23569 GCA_034695025.1 Chamaedrilus cognettii | reverse complement strand
GGCGCGTCTACGTGTCTCGCACGTCAGCAACGTCAGCAACGACGTGACGTCATCCATGACACATCAACAGCTACTCACCACGCGGCTGAGCATCTATTTCTCCTTGTACAACGCAATTTTTCTAAGCGCGTGCTAACCACTCATTGCGCAGTGATTTCTGGTGTGACACCGTGTACTTAATACGGCCATACTATTTTGACTTAGGCCTAATGGTGGAATTTTCCGTAGCGTGTCTAATTGATAGGTTTATTCTGCAGAGCTTGTCAGCCTGCATAATTATGTGGTAGGCCTACACACATGTGTCTGAATCTGATCGTACTCACGTCACTGAAAATAGAGAATGCCATATAGGCCTATACACATGCTGCATGCACACCTACCAGTGTTTTGTTGAGCAGTGAAGCGACTTTGTCATTCTGGACTTCGCTTTTATTCAGTGCCCTCACTAATTGAGCAGAACAAGCCAGACAACGCAGTTCATAATCGCGAAATTTTGTCTGAAAATTTTTTATGCGAAAGAAAGCATCGGTTTGGAAAAATAATGTTTAAAGGAAAATTAATTCTTTGAAGGCCTTAGAACCAGTTGTCGATTACTCAATCTGGTCAGAAAAGGGGAGAACATTTGGTGACATAAATGTTTTTGATAAAATATTTTGCCAACCCCACCCCCTCGTAATGTTTGCAAATGCTGGAAAAAATATCGAGCAATTCAGAGTATTTTGTTTGCAGAGGATCACCAAGCAAAATCCGTTCACTAGTGAGAGCACTGTTTTGACCCTGCATGTATAGCCTACGAGTGCGCTGTAGTACCTTATCATTGTTCGATGTAGCCTACATGTAGCCTATTATGAGGCCTACACTATAACTTGGAGGATGACTCGCTCAACGGGACTACAGTTTCCGTTAGGCCTTCTATCCGCCGATGCCATAGATCTAATATTCATTCACAAAAGATCATTGTTCTTGAAAACTTTCACATCTACCTATAAGCTTAGTCGCAGCGTAGCCTAAGAATACAATGTAAACGCATTGTGGTCGAATGGAACGAGTCAAGTTGGCACTTTAAACTGCAGACCACATACATGTATATGGCTAGGCCTACAGGCTAATGTCAAGTTTCTGAGGCAGCGCGAGACACGATCATGCGCAAGTTTAGCTAATCAATTATAGCTGTTCGCATCAAGTAATTTGCCGATATGTAACAAGCAGCGGAGAACTTTGACGATAGGAGGAGCATGGCTCAAAGATTTGACATGGCGATATAACCCGTCATTGAGCCTTCGATGCGTGTTGAACAATCACTTGCGCGTTGCTGCATTTATTTGCAGAGGCATTACATAGTACATACAGGTAATTTCAGTACAACGCGTGTGCAGATGTGTAGATGGTTGGGCACTATGTTAGGCCTAGGCCTATTCTATATATAGTATTTATAGTATATGTAATTTACAAGTATATATAACAGGCGGACAGTTTGCAGAGATCATAATTTTTTAGATCTGGCTCAGCTATGTAGCGGGGCGGGCCGTCGCTCCGCTAGGCCTCCCCCCCCCTTCTTTCCCATCCGCACTCCCCCTGCTACCCCTTTCCCCCCCCCCTTATTTACATATCCCATTTCCATCCGCCGCAGCGCAAGCCTTGGCTTGCTGCAGCGGCAGGGTGGACTTTATCTCTGCACGCGCTGAGCGCGTGATCGGGGTGGGGACTGTGGCAGCAGCGCAAGCAACCCTATACCTATGCTTCCCCTCTCCCGCCCCCTTATTTGACAATTCAGGCGGGTGACTTCAGCAGCCGAACTGGAGCGAAGAACATTGTTAGCCTACAGTGTATAAGTTTCGGCGTTGCAATGGTGCTGTGACTCTTTAAGTAGTTTTGCTTTGTATCCTATTCGCTGACTGGTTAGTGCTACTCTTAATTTGAACACGCTTGTATGTTTTATGCGGTTCTAAATGGTTTGAACATTGCGCGTCACTCCGTTTCATCTTGCTATCGTGCATGCTAGCCTTATCGATTTGAAAGTACCCTATATCGTCTAAGCTATAGGCCCTATATCGTCTAAGCTACATGAATGTAGCCTACAGTCTACAGAACGGGTCTAGATCTCGCTATTCGAAGTGGTTAATATGACCTCTCTAGATGCAGATTTCCAGGCAGCTTGTATAATTAATTTAAACACAGATTTATCATCATGGAATCGACCGATTCGAGAGTTATGTACAATGTACATGTAGGCTCTACGTGTATAGTTACAGGACCGAACACTCGATTGTATCGACTTGAAACTTAGGCCGACTGTTTAAAGATGTTCATATCTTATTATCTCTCAAGATGCAGATTTTAAAACGCGTTACATATAGCGCATACTGAATTTCATTTAAAGACAGATTCATCACCATGCAGCATAGTGACAGTAGATTGCCTATATACATGTGCATGTAGATCATGAACTAGCAGTAACATTTTCCTACTTCGTAGGGGCGGTTCACTATAGATAATTACATATAACAAATATTCTAAACTCCATCAGTTCAGTAGCTAGTAATGGTGTTTTCACATTGGCGTCATCAGGCAACAGGTTCTTCCGACTGTCTTCCGGGAAAAACGGTCTTCACGGGATGACGGCCCTGATGACGCGTCTTGCGGGAAGACAGGGCTTCCGGGACAACGCATGTGTAGTTGAGTCGTCTTCCCGTCATCTTCCCAATAACCGCTATATATTTGGCATACAACCATCACCTGCGCGAAGACGCGTCTTGCGGGATGACGCGTCGTCGCTGAAGACGACTTTGTTCCCATTGCGGTCTTGCGACTGGATTCCGGGTGTCTAGCGGGAAGAATTCTTCCTGAAGACGGCCTGATGACGCCAATGTGAAAGCACCATAAAGTACTAGATGATGTTGCTTGATTCTTGGAGCTTCTTAGTTACATCCTCTAGTAATTACATTAACTCCAGGGCTCAGTTGACGATTGACTGCTCGGCGCTCAGATGGGATTGACTGGTTGAACACAACACTAGTTGACACGCCATTAAGAGGTTTCGAAGCAAGCCTATCGCCTGCGGTTTTGTTCAACGCCTAATCTTTACACAGTCAAGCAAATGAATCAGTACTAATAATAGTGCAGTGCTTGATATGGTGAGATTTTTAAAGAGACGGTAATGGCCATCCCGTAGACGCTTGCGATCGATTACCTACTGCACATCTTTTCTCTCAAAGCGTTGCTTTACCATTCATTATTATGTAAATCTGTTGCAGTTCTGGGTGAATCGCTTCATGTAGGTGCATTCTCATTGTTTGGTGTATGATTGGCTGTATTGCTTGATGGAAGTCTCGACGCATTGCTACATGCCAGACTGGATTCACTGTTAAACAATGTATTGCTTGGCGCATTGCTGGACGTATTGCACGGCGATATGGACGACGAATTTGACGCCGCCTCCTCAAACTTGAACAGTCTCTTGTCGTGCCTGCGCGCCAATGCTGGACAGTCAGGGTGCGAGGTCTCCAGATGCGCGTAGTAACACTCCGGTCGGTCCGTGGAGTGTCCGCACTGCTCGCAGACGTACACCTTGGTACGCCGCTGCTTGTAGGCATAGTGCAGCGCGCGGCCGTGGACCTTGCGCGCGTGCGCCTCCAGCGAGCAGCGCTGAGTGAAGGCCTTGTCGCACTCGTCACATTTGAACGGGCGCACGCCTGGCAACGAATGCATAACAAACGTTTAAATTTGATATGAATAATGTACTAACAATGTGCGATATAATGGAAAATGCGATGAAAAATGCGATATCGTGAAGTAGCCTGCTGTTCGATAGCCTACAGCGTCAGTGATTTTATTACGTTTCTAGACTACAAATGCAATCTGTACTAAACAAACTATCAATATTGCGAGCGTATTAGTTGCAGCAGTGGTCACTATATACATGTACTCGCGCTCTTCAAGCAAATTCGGATTCGTTGGCTTCGTTCATGGTAAAATTGCAAATATAGATGGCAATGATGGCACAAGATCCTGCACGGCAATGATGGCACAAGATCCTGCACATCTCAAACCCATCACAATAAAAACTGTTTCAATTTCAAATAAAAACGATTTATGTGCACTTTTAATTGAAAGGATCCAGCAAGTCGAGTCTGCGTAGCTCACCGGTGTGTGTACGTGTGTGACGCTTGAGGTCGAACGTGTCGTTGAAGCCCTTGCCGCAGAACGAGCAGACGAAGCGCTTGACGTCACTGTGACACTTGGCGTGGCGCGTCAACAGTCGCTGGAGGGGGAACACCTTCAGGCACACCCCGCACCGATAATCGCCATTGGCTGTCGCGGGGCTGTCCGTAGATGGCTGGCCTGGAAAAGCAAAATGATGAAAATATTGCGGATTGATTTTCTTATTTTACTGAGCATTTATAGTAGCTTTAAAGGTGGCAGAAACAATTGAAATTATATGTGAGAATTGCGATTTTAAAGGAAGAATGGTGCTGGATATAAACGTAGGAACAGTTGGGCGAGAATGCAAATATAATTTTTCTTCAGATATTGTTAAGATAAAATGTTTCACATATTCATTGAATACTTAGCTATATTTTGCTGACACTAAACACACAAATAATTGACATTACATAATGAGAAATATAAGAAAAGGAAACTGAGATTCCACAATAATGCAAAAATCATGATTACAGTTACAGAAGTACATGTACACGTTTATGTAATTTGTAGCACTGAGATTGCAACTCAATGAAACTACAAAACTCAAGTCCAGTGCAGCCTAAAGGTTAAACATCATGACAAAGCAATTAAAAGAAATGTAGCCTAAATTGCATGAAATCAAAAAGTAACGCACCATAAGCGCCTGTGTTGTGAAGTTCACGTCCAAATGTCGTGTTGTTCAGAGGAACGGAGTGCGTCTTGTACCCGCTTCTTTCATCCACTTTGTCAATTGGAGAAATCTGTGACAATGCAATAAAAATATATACATCTACAGCAACCGCCAAATGTAGAAATACAATTCGGTGTATCCTACAGCAACGATCAACATTTGACTTGATTACGTTGAAAGTGTAAGTATTGAAGCATGTGAAATTACACAAAGAGCAAGTAAATTGATTAAAAGTCTAAAGCTGACTCAAATTTAATCTAAGTCGAGCATTAAAAATTTATTAGATACCAGATACTTTAACGCATTTAAAGTGAAAGAAGAAAGTGGTACAAAAGAGCAGAAACCGGCATGGAATAATGTCCACAACCGCTAATCATATAGGCTACAGTCCAAAACAAAGTGTAATATACTGTACATATCAAAGTGTAATACACTTGCAGTCTAACTAACCATGCTGGTAGACATCCCATTGGCCGTCTCTTCCACCCTCGCTGACGTCACACATCTCGTCGCGAGCCGTGACGCTAGCGCCCCCTTTGGAGTCGTACCACAAGCGTCTTGCTCCTCATTTCGTCGCGTCACCGTCGCACTGTCAAGCGGCGTACTGCTGCTGTAAGCCTTCGACAGCAGATCTGAGAAGAACCCCTGGCGACTTGCACCACTTCCTGGCCTATCCGTTCCCAGTTCTGTAGGTTCTTCGTTTCGATGGAACCCTGAGAGACTTGTACCATTTGATATACTACTGTCTTCGTGTGGAACGCTCCAGTCTCGACCCGCACCGCTGTGGATGGTGTACGCTGCGTGGTTTGTAAGCGGTCGCGTGGGTATCGGACGAATTATGTGTAAGTAGGGCGTGTACCGCGGAGTTGAATTTACAAAGTGTCGATTGTGAAGCGATGGAAACGGCGCACTGTCGCATATTGTCGGAGATATATCCCCAGATGGTACGACTGGTGATACGTCGCTGCGATGGAGGCTCCCGATTGGATGGGTGATGGAGGAGGTTCTGGAACTAGACACAGGAGGAGAGGAGGTCTGGGAGAGATGAAGCACTGAGCTGAAGATGGAAGGAGCGTGGAAGGGCGGAGAAGGTTCGGGACTCGGTAGACCGCGAGACCCGTCAGAGCTGTAGATGGCAGAGGTGTTCTCTTTGCCGCTGTCTGCAGAACAAAGAAACACCATATGATTTTAAAAGTAAACTCTATCAAAGGCACTACAGTCACAATGAAGTTCAACTTGGTGGGGTTTTCTAGCGAACCTGACAATTTTTTTGAGGGTTTTCCCTATTGATCTATGTACAGACAACCTTGATGCCAAGTAAGACTTTCTTAGTTAACTTCAGCACTTTCTGCTATCCTTACTAGTGTTGTTGAGCTACTACTACTAACTGATTTATTTGCAGATCTACTTGTCTTACCCTACTAAATTCTATCATTGGCAATAATAGGCAAGATGAAAAAATGGCACAGTATCGGATGAGTTTACATTAAATCAAGTTCCATGAAATGATTGCTGAAAGGATGAAGTGTGGTAACTCTGCTATATTATGACACAGAATAGTATTGACTAGTGTTAACTGCAAAAAGAGCATTCGTTTTGCACCTGCTCATTCGTCATTCAATAATACCCCGATTTGTGCCCCACGTTGAATGACATTTTATTCTTTACTGATCCGCAATGCTACAACACCATAGGCCTACGCAGCTCTTTACTGCTTAGACATTTATTGCTCACAACAACGCCATCGTTGAATAACTGGCACAAGAGTCTACTATTAAAAGCCAATAGTGAAACAGACTACGATGAGTTTATACTAGGATGCGGTCATGCATGCCGCAGATGGTCCTGCGATCAGTTTCACAACCTGCTTTGTTTGATCGCTAAAGGCGAAGCGCTCTGGACAGTTTTGAAGTGAATAGCGATCATATCGAAGCTAGCGTCACAGGAGGAGACTTCGCCGACTTACCGACCGCATTGTGTGCAATAACGCCGTAGTATGATGGTCCTCGGTGCGCATTGACGGTAACGGCAGAGAGCGCTTAAATCACTCAAACATTCGTCGTAAATAATGTCAAGTCGCGCGCCATCTAGGGTCGAGTTTTCTTCGCCCCCTCCACCTCCTCCCCCTCCCCCCTTGCTTACGATTAACGTCCGTAGAGACGGCTCAAAAAACAGCGCACTTCTAGCGGACATGGTTCTGAACTTCTGATTCATCGGCACGCGATGCTATAGCGGTTTTATTGCTGCCAAAGACCGGACGACAAAGGATACGATACAGGCTACAATTACGGTGTCACCTTGGTTTAAACGCGTACCGAATCAAACTGTGAGTGGACTGCCCCATAAAAAAAATCCCATGAAAATGACCACACAATGCTCAGGCTGTTTTTTGCATTCCTCTGGTAAGGCTGGGTAAAAGATTGACGCTTTATTAAATATATTATAATGATCCAAGAGCAAAATGCGAAGCGGGTGTCCTGTTTTATGAATCATACGGCAGTTATTGATCATGGGAAAATGTGTTTTACTCACGAAACGAAGTAGCTATCTATGAATCCATCACAGTCCTGCATTGAAGATAAATCAACAGAAAAACGAGCTTTATTTAGTCAAAATCGCAATCGCATATAGTCCCACTGTTGGGAAATTGTGAAAGTATCCAGAATCTGTGGGAAAATCTACACTACTCTATAGAGAAGAAAATTATGACATAATTTACGTTCATATTTATTTGCCTACTCGTAGTTAGTGTTATTCATCGCTGTTACTAAGATGAAGCTAGTTTAACGCAGTTTGACAACACCAGTGTGACCCGAAGTTTTGCGCTTTAAACAACGCATTGTGCCCCTATCCAAGATCGTTAGTGATCAAAATCTCTCTCGCCCTTAGCGCCCCATACCGACAGCTAATAGCAGCGCGGGAATGAGTGATAGGTTGATCGCCTGCATGTCGCGGTGTGGTCGGACGTTCCAACACACACATGCATCTGCCCGCACACACACGCGCACACACCCGCACACACGCATACACCTGCCCGCACCTGTCGCCCAACGGAGGGATCTGCAAGCTACAACCTGTCGCTTCGAGGCGCTGTAGGGGCGCTTTGGCGAGCAGGAAGCCCCCCGACTTGTTGGGGGTACGTAGAGGAGGGGCCTCATTCGCTGGATTTTTAATTTTCAGAGGAAAAGGCATTCTAAATTTTTCTTTGGACTTATATCGGCTTTGAATATCCGTGAACTGGTTTTTGAAGCAGTCTTTGATTAACGAAAAAAACAGTTTAATCTCAAGCCGCTTTGTTCACCTATACATGTACATCAGGCTACAATAATTCGGCAGCTAAGGCCATTAATTTGAGTAGCCTACAACAACAAAATAATAAAATCTTTGGTCGTCCAAAGTCGCTGCACCCCTCTCTCACAAAACGTGCTGGGCCTACAATAGTGTCACCGCTAGTCGCCGTCCAGGTTCGGCGGGACTCAATAACGGTCATTGGTGCGGGCCGGGGGTTAGAACATCGGTCCAAGGGCGGAGGGGGGGGGTACAACGTCGTTCTAGGGGCTGAAGGGGGGGTTAGAGCATAGTTCTAACGGGGTCGCTTTGTACTGGGCAGCGCGGGAACGCAGGGACAACGCGGCGGAACCGAGAGAAGAACGTTAAAGCATAGAAAGCATCGCGGTGAAGTTACGTTGTTGGAATGTTAGATACGGTTAAACAAAAAATCGAGTTTCAAGACAGAAACCAGATTTTGAATACGGTCTGAATGAGAGAAAGCAGACCATCGAGTTATAATTTAAATTAGGGCCTAACTAGCGCATAAATTAAATCCATTAATTTATGATGCCTATATTAAACATGAACGTTTGCGCTGGTGATCTTTCAATTTATCACTGATCATTAATGCCATCTTTCATAAAGTTGGCAGACAGAAAATTCATAAAAATGTAGAAAAGCTTAACTTAGCAGCGCATTATAATATTTTATGACACTTTTAAAAATCTATTTTAAACCAGTGTAAAGAACTATCGATTAAGGAACTATTGTATTATAAATGTTCCAGTGGATCAGGCTAAATTTTATTGACGTGAATAGTAATTTTTGGTCCAGTCTTCGTTTAAAATCATGACCACGGTGCTATTAAACTTATTTGATCTTACTGGTTCAATAAGATCGCCAAAAGAGAATTGGAGGAAACGAAAATACCGTCATCTACGTTGTTGTGTAGAACCTCCGACGTTGGATGAGAACAAAAAATGTTCAATTCACTTCAAATCCGCCGGGCTTTGTTGGTATGTAAAAATACTCGCGCCTTCCTCCGCGAACAGGTGTTTGTTCATTCCTTGTTCCCTTCCAGTCGGGCCATCTAACGACTAGTCACGTGACCTCCCTGTCCACTCATCCGTGACCTCTCGCAGCGGGGCGAACCCCTCGCAGGGTTCAGGGTTTTGTAGGGGCAGAGGGGTTGAAGGCTTTAGATGGGCGGGGTGGAGTGAGAGTGGGAGGGTGAATGGCTGCTGAATGTTTGTCACGGACCGGGGTGAAAGCGGGATATTCAAATGTACCGTAAACCTCGGCGAACCGTTAGATTGTAGCCGCTAGCCATGTAGAATGTATATAGCTTAAAGCAAAGGACATAGTGGTTGTAATATCACTGTATACAAGAATCCCCGATCATAAACCCATTAGGGAAAGATATTGACTTCCTGTAGGCCTATTATAGGGTGCTTTGCTACAAGTTTTGGCATTCTTATATGAACGCTTAATGGCATATATATTAAAATTATTTTATATTTGCATTTCACACATTATATAGTGTCTTGCCAGCCTTTCGAACAATAATAAGTCGACAAAACATTCGATTATTATCAAAATAGGGCTTCGGCAATGAAGGATAGCCTACAGTTAAACATGAAAGTGGGAGATAGCTGTTTAAGTAGAACTCAAGCTTTTGAACACTATCCAAGTCTAGTGTTTCTATTATTATGGGACATCCCAATGCAGAGGCCTACTGCATGGACAGCCTTCAAGAATGTCAACAGCGGAGGCGCCGATGTCAGATTTCTTTAGCACGTGTCTCACAGTGCCTCTATAAGCAGAGGTCATAGCGAGTGTCAGTGGCGCATAGAGTGAGCGGGGAACAAGCCGGACACAAAAACATGGCTTAGGCCAGTCGAGACAATTTAAGGGGCATAGTTGCGGGGCACATCCAATTGCAACAAATTAATTTGCAAACGTTCTCCTTAAAATGAGCTATATTTCTTGACTGCGCACCATTCATTTAAAGTTTTTTCATAGCTGTTCTTCGACAATCTTTGACGTAGCTATTGAAACAAACGTATAGGTTAACTGAAAATTTGAAACACAATTAAATCAAAGTGGAAATCTTGACGCCGCATCCGCTCGAAGTGACCATTCAAATGAACTCTGCAGTCTTCTCATTTCCGTTCGAGTTGTCTAACGACCCAATTTATCTTATTCTGCCAATCGGTCATTGACTCATTCCGAATGGATTCTTGAGAATTGTGGAAAAGGCTTTAGAACATGGGAAAATGTTAACGTTCCTCTTTAGTTGACAAAGAAGCGCAATTTATCCAATATATAACTAAATATCACGAGGGTATTCTATACAGGCTGAAATGTATAATAAATGAAAAATAGACAAGTATAGGCAAGAATAAGTTGCTTGTTCCATATTGATAAAAATCTGAGTTCTAAACTTTGTTGACAGGATAGTAGCTTACGATGGCATGAAAGTAAAAACTTTTTACCTGTATATCAACATAATTAGCGTTAAAAATTATTTTATTGGGTCAAACGTAAATGCGTATGCATAAGCACCACCACCCCCCCCCCCACATAAATGACCCCCCCCCCTAATAAATGATATGTTTAATTTAGAGCTCAACCAACACCCCAGGACACTAAAAACGTCCGAAGTCGTCGTGTATAGGCCAGAGGGCGCCAGACGCTCTCCACAGAACATTGCGCAAGCGAAAGCTGCTTACGCGAATAGCGCGACGCCTTTTTAACAAAAGCGAGTCCGGTCTGACACCGGAAACGCAAACAATGCGTTGAACGGGCGTCAAACAATAACAACAATTAGCGGGGCCTGGGTGTCAGGGGATGGGGTTAGGGTCACGTAACGCAATATTGATTCAACTGCAGCGAGAATGCAAGGTCTGAGTGATAATGTGTTGGCGCTGCTTGAGTAACTGACAAAAACGTAATTAGAGGAATTTTATCAGCGACGTCCCTCTTTAAAGTTAACACACCATGAGATTATATACATTAGAAATAAGAAATAATTGATTTTCTTTCACGATTTTTTTTTGCATTCAAATAGCTTAGCGTATTTAGCAAAAATGACACGTGCCGCCCTTTTCTCAAAACACTCAAAAATTGTTTTTGACTGCAATAATGCGTTAGTAGTGGCCTTTGAAATAAATCGCTTTAACGCATTTATAACCTTAGACAAAAAATAATATTTCTTACAATTTATGACAATACTTTTAAAAATACAGTCTCTAATTTTTCATTCCAGATGCTCAATGATGGAGAATAATTCCCACTTTGCCTCAAATTATTGTCATGGTGGGCATGGCCTCACACAGTGCAGACTCATTGCAAATTTTCTTGAAGTCTTCCTTACTTAATAACAAAAGAGTTTATTTTACACACAAAAAGTTGTACGCATTATATGTAGGGCTTATTTAAAAGAAAAAAATTGCTTTAAACATAAAAGAATGAATAAACATAGGCTTCAAAGCTGACGTACCAGTTGCAGAGAGATCTAGAAGGGGCGTGTCCGCGCGCAGACCTCCATTTGATGACGTCATCGAGACATCAGCCAGCGACGCTCTTCCGCTATCCCATAATTCCATCCGTCGAGGGAACAACGCGTGTCCAGCTGAGCTACCGAACCCCCCGAATAAACCCACGTGAGGCGTAAGTTCGAAACTACCTCTTGTGGCGACGAAGGAGGCAGCAGGAAGATTGGAAGACGCTGGAAAGAAAGCCGAATGATTCATGGAATCGATAGTGTTGCTGCCACTAAGTGCGGTTGAACCGCTCGCCAAGTTGGGTGTGGATACAACATTGTTGTTGCCATCAAGACTTATCCTCAAGGGATGGCTGCTATTCTCCAAGCGAGAATTTCGGTCAAAGCGAGGATTTCTGCTGTTATTTCCATCACATCGCACAGAATTGCGCGCGGAGTGAGAAGGTGAGGCGAAGGGGCGAAATAAAATCGTCGTCTTGTGTTTCTGTGGCGTTCGCTGTCCACCCACAGGTGCCAAGCGCTCCAAGCCCTGCGTTGTAGTGATGGGGTCGCTGATTTTCTCCAGGGAATCTGTTCCGACGTCCGGAGCAGGAGGACGCTGGTAAGGAGTGGGTCGAGAGGCTGACGAGTCCCCGGACGCAGTTGAAGGACCACGTCCCGTACGGACGAGGAATGCCTTCGGCATTGTCTCGTGTCTGTAGCCTATCGGCTATAGCAGCTATTGTTCTGTTTATAGCACAGAAGGTCTGAGTCTTGTGGCAGTTTGAATGCGCTCAGTTTCATGAACATACAGAATGCTGTAGACGTGTGCCTTTATTTGCACGCTTCCTGCAACAATATGACATTACATTCATTCACTACATTCATTACATTTGTTGCTATGCAACAAATAAATTGAATTCCACGAATATATGCTAGGCTACTTCTTACGGTGTTATCATACACAGACCTATAATCGTAGCTTATCTATTCGACCACTGTTGGGCCTCATTTACGTACGCTTCCTAAGATTTTCTGAAATTTATCCTAACTGAAATTTAAAACAAATAAAATCCAATCGCCGACCGCCGTAACGTCACCATACGGTTCGCACGGGGCTGAGCGGAGATTGCAATAAAAAAAGATAAGATTTTCATAAGATTGTCTTAAGACAATCTTGATCGCTCCCTGAATGAGGCCTGATCATTATAGCCAGATTTGGTGTAAAAATAACTTGCTTAGTGCTTAAGAAAGAAGTGTAGGCTATGATTTGAATAACAATAAAGTATCATTAGGCGTATTCAGTAAATTGGCCTAACTGATAGCATACAAATTAGACATACAATAAGAAAAAAATAAGAAAATCACTAAATTGATGGCAGTAATTGCATCGCACAGATTTTACTAAATATGAATACGATCAAAGTCATGTTGATAATGTTACAATTGCAGCAAAGCAATAAAGAAAGTAGAACATCACGCCTAGGCGAATATCGAACTCAAGCACAATTTACTCACTCAAGTCCAACGCAATGCACTAGTTTAAATACTACGCAAATCAAAACCACAATATTTCAAAAGCTCGCATTCGACCAATTCCAAATGACTTCGCAACCGACTGATGCTAGACCAACTTGCTCGTTCCCTTTTATACACCTGCGCACCGACTTGCTGCTCACGCGTAGTCAGTCACCTCACGGCAAACAATTAAAAGCCATCCCGCGTAACTGACACCCACGGTGGCATCCCAATAACGAGAACTCGGCTTCGAGGCAGCATCCTCGCAGCGCAACTTCCGTTGGAATACGGGTACGGTTTGCTAGTTAAACATCGCGTCACCGGTTCGTGCGACTCTTAGGCTGGACGCATGTCACAAGATTGCGCCCCGCGGGTCATTCCGACGGAGGCTTAGCTGACGAATAAACATGCCTGTGTCCTGCTTGCGTCGTCGAGATTAAATTGCAGTTGACTTGGAATTAATTAAAAAGTTCGTTGCGGGCGAGGGTTTGTTTTTTCAAGACGGGCTAGTCTTTTCCATCCAACTAGCTGTCTCTGAGCAATTAATTGACCTCTATAATGATTGAACTTCGGGGTGGTGCAATTACGGTCGCCGCACTAATTGCTTTGCGAACTTTATGGTATTCACGGTCAATGTAGTCACAGACGACGTAGGCTACAACTAATAATAACTAGGCTTGCTGATTTAGAACGAAACGCACTGCGCAATTATGCAATTATTACAATGTGACACTGCCGTACCAAGATGGTGTAGCATTAGGGCCTACAGAGTATGGAATAATATTAACAAGCCATGTAGTGCACAGCTGTGACACAATGGCATAGCTGTGATGCGAGAAACTGTCAAAAGGCAATTCAAAGGCGACGATTATTGAATAGAATCACCGAATGGTTTGAATGACCTCAGATTATAACGGAACCCGGGCATACTGTCATTTAAACAAACTAACATTTCTATTCAAGTGTCAAAAAGCGTATACAATATTGTAGCCTAGACAACCGATAAATGCACATCACACAGTGACAGAATGCTGCAGTATAACGAAGCCGGTATGGAAATTGAAAGTGAATCCAACTTTAGCTAACTAACACAAGGCTACAAACAGTCTAGCACTTAAATAAGGGATCCTCATTAAATCAAACCATAATGTGTGATTTATGCAAACAACTAAACGTCCAGGCTATACAGTTTTTAGCTAGGCTTTTTTAATGCAAAAATTTAAAATTACGCGTTGACATTTCTTGGACAACACACGCTGAAATAATACTGTAGATTCATAATTCAAAGTGAATGTATTATCTAGCCATGCTTAGAATTAGGTTTTTCGTGCAGCGGCATGAGCTCGCTGAATAATTATTACAATTTGAAGAATAGGCCGTACACTATTTTGCTTGTCAACGTTTACTTTGTGTTCATATTCTGCTGATCGGGCCATCAAATTGGTAATCCGAAATGATCGAAAGTCTTTGTCATGAAAGTAAGTAAGTTCAATGACCAGCCAATCTACATAATAAAAACCCAGAAATGATAGAAATTCATTGTTTTTGAAGGAACAGGTCTCATTGGCGAATGGACGCGACGTAATGATTTTATAAGTGGGCCTATAGGTCTCGTCGCAATGGGTCCGAACGGCTAAAATTATTCAATGACCCACGAGATCAGCTGCAAAAGTAGCATTTCACACGAACTAAGCGACGTAGTCCTACTTATGCAATCATTATAGTAACGCAAACCAACGAGCGTATATCTCTAACTTTGCAAAGTAGGGATACAAAATTCATTCTTCTTGACAAGGTTACTAAGCCTTACAATGATGCTAGTCGCTAGCGATATCCTTTCGTACAGTTTTAGTAGACTTACACAATAAACGTAGGCCTATACGGATAACGAAGTTTTTACTAGTAATCCATAGCACTAACGTTTCTCGCGCAGACACTCGAATATTCCCGCCGTCATGCGGACACCGCTGTCACTGGTCGCAGCTAAAACTGTCGCCAGGCGCTATCAAGGCGCATTGCGATGAGATTTCCGAGTTGCCAGAAATTCTCCGGCACGCAACTTTCACCGCGGACAAGAGGCTCGGACATTGTGTGCCGTAGTGTCAGCCGTAGGAAGCTGACGATTTAAAATTCCCTCCTCTGCGCCGTCAGGTGAGGGGGTGCGAATTGAGCTACAAAAACTTGGGGAGCGGGACGTCGTACTATGATATAGAAAAATTGCTCAAGTCAAAATGTGTTGAGGCATATCTTAATGCCAGTGTGAGCTATGTATTTTTGATCGACATCGGATAAGCCAATGTCGATCATGTAATTTAAAAAAAAAATGGTCTAGGCTAACCGTGTTTGTGCTTGTTATCGTTTTTAAAGCAATTTGGTAGACTATTCATTGAACTTGGTAAATGGGCCACATTCAAAGAAGAATAGATGGATATACAAAACAGGCCAATATTTGTTCATCGAGAGCCGCTGACAATTGGCATTTACGCACGATTTTTTAAAACAAAATTAACTGAGCATAATCATGGCAATGTCATCGAAATGAAAATATATCATGAAAACGAATACCTGCGACAAAAAAATGGTTTTAAAATCGACATTCGATTGGTTTCGCTACTAAAACGGGCTTAACCTTCTACCCCTATCCAATTGATCACCGCACCCTGCCGTTAACAAACGGTGCGCGAGTTCTATGCTAAGAACGAAGTTCTATGGACCGAACAGCTTATTGCAGCGGCTCGTCAATAGCGAGGAACACGACTGTGTTCTTCACGCTCCGTTAGACGGAGTAAATGGGGGCGGGCCGCTCGAAGGGAGAATAATGGGGGCGGGCCGCGAGCGGGGGAATAATGGAACTTGTCAGATTGCAGAGGGAAACCGTTGGTCGGGTATACATAGGTGTATAGGAGAGCGGGGGTGAGGACCGAGGAGGTATGGAGAGAGCAAGTGTTGGACAAGGTATAGGGCCTAGCGGTCCCTGAGGCCGGGGCGATGAGGCAATTAGGGCGTTCGCCGGGAAATTTAATGTAAATGAGTCTGATTAGTTCATTTGCGCTGCGTTTGAGCTATTACCTCGTGAATTAGGATCAAAAGCTGCATCTGAAATACAAATTCCAAGACAATTTAAAGAACACAATTTATAAATTTTAGAGACGAATTTCGATGTTTTAAAAATTATGTCGAAGGCGTTTAAGACGATAAAAGCAACATTAGACTAACATTTGCGGAATAAAACTGACGCTATACCACAGTAGATACACAGCAAATGCGACGATATACAAGCTGTACTTATTGTAAGCTATACTTACTACTATACTATAAGCTATACTTACAAGCTATACTTACTATACAAGCTATACTTAGCCTACTAGTAAAATGTATGGGGTATTTGGAGCATAAGCGCGAAATTTATCGCTCATAGCTAACAAAATTAAAAGTAATAAAATCGGTCTAGGCCATGCATATTTTTGCCGAAATGTCAACTTTATAATGTAATGATGTGCGTGTATGTTCCTCGCTACCCGAACAATTAAGTGAAACAAAAATAGTGTAGCCCTCCTGTAGACACAGCGTAGGCCAGCTTGACAAAAAATAACCCCCCTTCCCCCCAAACTAAAATTCGCCGACCATCCCCTGTCCGGCCGGTCAGAATTAGCTTGGACACGCTTAAGGGCCCCCCGCCGCGCTGGCCTGCAGCGGCCGGCGGGAGATTACGGGACTTTCTATGGGAACCGTTTGAAATCTGACCCTCGGGGCCAGATACTCAGGGAATTTGTATTTTGAAATGGACTGTAATGACAGAGGGCGCGAGAGAAGGGGACAGGGTGACGGGTGCATGGGGTGGATGGACGTGGAAGAATGCTGTACCGATCGGTGGTCTTCAGCGGATACAGTAACTGTGAGGTGGAGTGGACCAGTGTACTATAATAGTGAACTTATATAATGATTGAATAATTTATGCAATTTAATGGTTTCTCTTTCCCGCCTAAAGCTTATCGATATTAACAGTGCATGTTTGAAATTTGAAATAATATTTTGAAACTATTAATACTATAAATAAGGACTAGCTATAAATAAGGACAATTTTCCCATTCGAATTGTTTTGATCAATGTTGTCTATGTATATAGACCAATGGTCATGCTGCACTGCTTTGCAACTGCAGATCTTTACTTGTGTTTAGAACATAATTTATGCAGAACAATGAATGCAACATTTAGCTATGATCACAGTCCAGTAACAGACAACGTAACATTAACCTGTATCGTTCATTAAGTGGAGGAAAAGAAAGCAGAAGTAGGTCCATGCCAGTCTAGTTAATGGCAACCTCTTAAGCGAAATAACTACAAACAGCATATGACATGGACCGCATGATTCATATTTTGGTCATCAATAACACGTCGACACTAGCGCATACAATACATCACTTATACACGGCTGCATTGATATTGATGAACAGAATTCTATTAATACGTCTTGCTGGCGAACATGTAAACTTTTCATTATACATACAAAATGCAAAATGCTCAGATTCAATGGCCATGAGACAAACGAGTTTAGAGAAGCAAGCGAGCGGGAATAACATTTCACAATGAGTTCACATAACGGAATAACTTGACATTGTACACCCCAGCAATCACTCGATCCGAAAGAATATGAAAAATCAATGAAGATAATTGATTGAAAATATTGATTGATTGAAGATTGAAGGTGATTTTTTGTCATCGCAAGATTCAGAATGAACTACGCTCACACAGCACATATATATGTAGATAGACAATACAATCTACCTACACTTATGAAATTAATAAACACCCGCAATTTAATAACATTGTTTAATGAATATCTTCTTCAGTTATGCGACACTTGGGAAGTAAATATAGATACTTGCCATTCTGGCTTCAAAAAGTCAAATGCCACCCAACTCAGTCCAGATACCTTAACCCTAATCTACATCAGTTCTGCAACGCTTGAGAAGTTCAATTCAGCCCATTCTCGCCAAATCTATCCCAGTGCGGTCCACTTAAACCCAGTCCAGCAGCACTTTAACCCTTGATCTTCTTCAATTCTACCAAGCTGGAGAAGTGGACCAATCTAGTGCAGCTCAACCCATCTAGGCACAGGGTAGTGCTGCCCAACCCAGTCCACACTTTAACCCTTTATCTTCTTGAGTTCTGCGACGCTGGGGAAGTACCAGTATGTGCTCGCGACACACTCGGTCAGCCTCATGATGTCGTCCGAGTGTCCATCCTTGTCCACGCCCACCATGCGGTCGAGCATGTAGTCAAAGTTCTCCGGTGAGGCGGCGTACGCGATAAAGAAGAGCCCAGCCTTGTCGTGAAGGTTGCCGTACGGCATCGACTGACGCACGATCTGGACGGGCTGGCAATGTGACAGACAGGTAAATGGAATCACATACTCAGAATTGTAACATGTATGCAATATAATTTCAAGCACCAATCAAATATCATAAACAGATTTACAATACAATTGAAGGACCATATACAATTTAAAGTCCCAAATTTTCTGTCCCAAAAGACAGAAATAGATCCACATTAAAATTTTGTAAGCATGCAAAAGGTCAACACAGACGTTTGAATCATTCAGTGAAAAACTATTTAATTACTTATCCGATTTTCATCAATTTCTAAGGTTGCGGAGCACCAAATTGTACGCAGTTTAGACACGTTGTAGATATAAGCCATATTACTAGACTTGCATGGTAAATGCACTTCTTAGCATTCAAATTGATTGCAAAAGGGAACCTAGGGCCCTATTGGCTCCATCCTACAATCGAAGAGCTCACCTTTTTCTGGTTGAGCGCTGTTCCACCGGTCATGCGCGCCACGTGCGAGGAGATGGATTTGTTGTCCAGCTCCGAACTAGTCTCATGCGACCGACCGACAAACTTCTCCAGGTTGTTCTTCTGGAAACAGCACGGATAAGTTCAAATCATGATCGATTGCACTTTCATAAATGAGTGACGGAGCTGCATTTCTAATTTCTTAATCCGAACGAAAATAATTCATATTATAGTTACGTCACAGTTATATAAAAAAAGTAAATAAGACAAAGGTCGCATACGCGCGATTGCGCATCTCAGAGAGCAGAACATTATCTATGATATCCAATTCATACAAAAATACTGGGTGTCCGATTCATAATAAATAAATGAAAAATTAACGTAAAAACGAAAATCATACGTGAAACAGCACCAACATAAACATCCAGGATCAAATAGTAAATTACTAACCTTTTCCTTGGCGATGACGTCGAGACGGTGGATCCACTTTTGCGTGATCACGTAGCTCCCCCCAGTCTCCGGTTCCACGGCCACCGTTCTCCGGTCGTCCTCGTCCGCGGGGTTCTCCGTCCCATCGATGAACCCGGTCAGGTCGCGCCCCCCGCGGTACACGAAGCTGTAGACGTCCTCAAACTTTGCGACAGACCCGGGGGGCAGAGCGGCGGTGATGTGCTGGGCCAGCTCGAAGAGCTTACTGATGGAGTTGCTCTTGGCGTGAACGAAGATGTCGCCGCCCGCTGTGCGCAGAAGAATTTAGTTAATTTAGTCTTTTCTTTTTCTCTACCACATTGCCAATTAAAGTTATTAAATAGTGTGATTTTAGAAATTAACATTAAATGTTACAAAAATCAGCCTAAAAACCAATTTTTGTTTGCAGTATTTAAGCTAATGAATGATCCTCTTCAGAATTGCTGGAGCAATCCTCATTCACAAAAAATGTAGCGCTTCTCGTAATGAAAAAGGTTGCGGACTACAGTTCTACACTATTCATAATTCACATAATATAGATTCACCACACATCAGCAGGCATAGGGACAGTTTAATAAGTATACCCCCTCGCTCAGGCTACACATAATACAAAAAGACTCTTCTTATACAGATTCAGCACCCACCGGCAGGCATGGCTCCCAGGGGCCCTCGACGCTCGCGGTACGCGTAGTTTCGCCGCGAGGCCGAGGGCCCGACCTTGGAGTAGATCCCGGGCCCGAACCCCACCCCCGCCAAAACCTCAGTGTCCTCGTCTCGCTCGTCGGCCGGAGTGAGAGCATCAGAGTGAGCCTGGGGCAGACAAAACGGGCGTTAAATCAATGATATTATGTTGAGTATTACTGTGCTTGTAATATATTACATTGCTTGCTTGTCATTATTATCTTTGACAAAGCGATTATACAGCTGGAGTTGGCAGATTTTCATCGTTCCAATAAGGGATACCAAACATTCAGTACGCATGATTTAATTTTTCGCTGCATTGCATGAACAACATTGCTTATTTTTCGCTATGTAAATGACATTGGCCTAAAAGTATGTCGATCAGGGATTTATGCACGATTAAAATAAGATCTGGTCAAATATAGACGACTTCCGCTTGAAGGACAAGGAGGTATTTTGAAGAAAATTATTGAATTGATTGAATTATATGCCCACCACACCAGTCACAACACACAGTATTGACACCTACGATGCCTCGTTATAATGCTCATATGTAGGTTAATATTTAAAACAACCAAATCCGCCCATGATCATTTTATTTCATTGATGGCGGACAATATTCATTAATAGCAGTATTTCATTGATGCTATTTAGTAAAATTGAGTTTGGAGCATCATCTTCAAGTATACACCCGTTGGCCTATTGACAATTTCCAATTCAACAAGTCCAATTCAACTTCTTTGTTGCAAGGCTAAACATTTAAACATGCGCTTGTATATTAAGCAACAGTCGATCAGTTGCTGATGTTGGACGGTTCGACTATCTCCTACTTCACATTGCAAACGTTAACTGGCATGCTGTTGTGGCAGCTGTCTTGTTGATCAATATCCAAAGCGTCCAACCGTCAAACATCAGCGATTAAGCAAAGCAGCAGCTGTGTTTAACATGGTTAATTATTCACATGACCAAATAGTTAACAGTAAACAGAGCGCCGTCTGTTGATCAGGGAAGTCTGCAACAAAATGCATCTATTCCATACTGTATCTTCCACGAACTTAAATGTTTTATAAATTCATAGGTCTATATGAGGCCTATCAACAAATTCTTAACCCCTAGTCGGATATTTTAGTTAAAATGCATTTTGCGACTTTGAGACTTTGGCTTTTATAGTTTTTAATGCAGCAAAACCAATGAGGTATAAACGTAACGAAAAACACACTTTTGCTTAAATTTAAACCTAACAAAAAATTTTAATGTTTTCTGAAACCTTGAATCCAAAAATTTCTTATGTTCCACATAAAATTTCTTAGATATCGCTTGGGGCAAAGCTGAATCGTGTGCGCACGTCAAAATGTGCACAACCAAAATAATACCATACCAAGGCTTAGCCTAACTTAACGAATAAATGCACATCAAAGTAGAGCATTACTTTTCATGTTTTCAGAATATGATAAAAAAACACAATACCCCACGGTTCGCAAAAGAGTTAAAATCAAATACTGACATTTTCAAGCCTTTTTACATCTGGTTTTTCCCAAACAGCTTCCATACTTCATGCACAAGTACACGTCAGCCAAAGCCCTGTTAAACAAGTTGTAAAATGTATTGAATGCAATGCTCTTACAAATTAATATTCTTGAGTGAACAGTCTGACAATTTAGGCGTTCGTGGTATTTACTTATTTTCGCTTATTCTTGTGTGTATTTTTGTGTAGCTGCCGTTTTGATGAAAGTATATTAGTATTACATATATATGTATTTGAACAAACTGCATGAAAACCTGAATGTCGGCCACGACGCGCGCGCACTGCTTGGCGTCCGCCTTGGGCGTGAGATGTATCCACAGGTACAAGGCGTGCTCCTTGGTCGGACTGAACACAGAGGCCTGGCTCGGCGGAGGCAGCTTCGGCCCGGCCGCATACGCCACAGGGACCACCGCAGGCATGAAGCCCGCCTCTGTCGACCGACGCCTGTAGTTAGGGTAGACAGACATCTTTTAAATTATGAGTGATGTCTCTTATTTAAGAAAATTTGTCCTGTATCAATGTTACGAAAGGTATACAGGACGCAAATTGTCGTATATTTGGCACAGACATAAATTATAATATAGCAATGCAAAAAAACTGCAATGTTTTGACAAATAACGAAGAGCAACAAACCTGCAACCTTATGACAAATTACAAAGTTCAAAGTGACGACTCAGATTTCAATATTTCAAAAAGAAAGAGATTTGTTCGCATTTCGATGCTTTACTAAATTCATTATGCGATGAATCGTCATTAGTCCTCAGCAAGTCTCTGGATGAAATGCAGCAATAGACCAAATTTTTTGTTATTAAGCCCGCATAGTGAAAAAAATGACTCTTCTAATCTTTAATGGCTAATTTTAAATTTGTGTCCCTTATTTGGCCGATGAAATCTGACAACCCGACCTGTAGTGGGCGTAGGCGGCGAGGCTCCCGGCCGCGAGAGCCCCCGCTGCGGCCAGCAGGGCCCCCGAGGACCGAGGGGCGGTAGGGCCCGCGTGGTTCAGTCGGCGGGAACAGGCGTTGAGCGGAGTGCGGGAGGCGACCCGGAGGGAACGTGCGAGAAACCCCGACATGGCCATGTTGTATAGCCTGACTCGAGTAGGTTGTTAACACAGCACTTGATGTCAGCTAATATTGTTGAGAGTAGTTAGGTTATGATTAAAAAGAAGTGCAGCAAGACTATCGGCCACTTGACCAACTGAACGTGTGTGCAGAGTGGCTCGTATTAGAGGCCGATACCTGTCAATCTAGACGTCGCACTAGTCTATTACGCGTTACTTCAGATAGATTTATGCGCCGGAAATGAAGTCTGACTACCTATCCTGCTCCTCATGTGCTACGCGTTAATAGGCTAAAATCAATGAATTAACTTATGCCATAAGAATTTACTATTCAGCATTCATAGACTTCGCATGCAATGCTTTACCGGTTCAGAGAAATTAGGCCTGTGCGGTCTATATTTAGGCTATTAATTACAGACACAGGTAGAAATCAGTGTAAACGTGGAAATATTATGTGAACTTGGCCGCAGCAGCCGCATGCAGCCAATTTCAAGAACGTTCTGGGCCTATGCGTTCCACGTTGCCGCGTGTAAGCTTATACGCAGCGGTATCTATAGGACAGGCCTATGCTTGAGGGCATACAATACAGGCTACAATTCATGTCGGTCTACCACAGTATGTAGGCCTAGATCCGGTCTGACCTGACTCGAGGCATGTAACAGCAAAACACTACTGCGGTGCAGGCTGCGGGTCTCGGCTGGAGGTTCTGCGTGGTAGTTCTTGCACAAGAAAAATCCGGGGAGTCTAAAATTGGCATTACTGCACAAAGTTAGCGATCCTGTAGTCTTACATTTGACCCATGGGTCTATCGTCAGAGTATTGGTTGAAGTGAGCCCCCTTGATTGCCCCTAAAGTGCGATACGGTGTCCGGCACCGCACCTGTGTGTAA